>JAUZST010022417.1:0-31896 GCA_034779995.1 Parotocinclus haroldoi
CAGACTGGGATTGGCCTTTTTTTTAGATAATATACTGTTGTAAAGCTGCTTTGAGACAATGCTCCATTGTAAAAAGCACTGTATAAATACATTTTGATTGATTGATTAAAGTGTGTGTGTGTGTGTGTGTGTGTGTGTGTGTGTGTGTAAAACTACCTTACTGGATATATGCTCACTGGCTAGATGACTAGAGACTCTTCTAACTTGATTGATGAGTTTGGAGACTTGTTTGTGCAAGTTACTCACGTTTGTATGTATGACTTTCCGCTACTAATTTGTGACAAGCTCTAAATAGCATTTGGTAAGTATATATGCATGTCCTATTATAAGTAGAACTGCTTTGTTTGTACCCATTACCTGTATATTATCTCACCTATATCTATATAAACTGATTCACATTCACTTGTTGAAACTCTTTTTTCCCTATATTGTCTTTTTTTTACTATAAATTCCCAAGCCATGCATAGCATGAAATTCATTCATTCATTCATGCATTTTCTTATCTGCTGGTGCCTATCCGGTAGAACAGCGCAAGGCAGGAACAACCCTAGACAAGGCGCCCTCCATCGCAGGGCACATTGCATCACAATAAAATGTATTCCTAAAAGCCATTCAAATACTGCCCGCAGGTAAATTAAACAAAGGTCAATGTTAGTAAATAATTTGACAAGAAAATGTGCACAGGTATTAATTATAGGACAGATAAGATCTCGGTCTTCCTGGCCTTGCTATCGGTATCTATTTTGAAAGAAAGCATAAAAGAACTGTTTTAGCATATTTTTCATTTAATATGCTTAATATGGCGACCAGCCATGCGAACCAAGCTGCTGCTGTGGTTGTACAGGGGCCCTCATTGGACTATACAAAATATTTCCTCAGTAGTTTTTCAGCCGCACATGTACAAATGTATAAATGCATGGAATGACCTAGTCAAAACCCAGACCTTAATCCAATTGACAATCTTCTTCTAACTTGAAGGAGCTGGAGGAGTTTTGCCTTGGAATGGGCAAAAATCTCAGTAGTGAAATGTGACAAGCTGATAGAGAGTCAATGTCTAAATTGACTTGCCGGCTCTACAAAGTATTTTTGTGGGGGTGAGTGAGTATGCGATAAAATGCTTCTCAATAAAAAAGCTAGAGTTCAAAGTTGTAGGCATGTTCTGTAAATGTTATTGATGCAAAGCCTCAGATAATCTATTTTAATTCCAGGCTGTGAAGTAATAATAGGGTTTCTCCCATCATGTTTTGCTGCCAATTCCGATACCAGTCACATATGAGTGCCGATCATACTGGTTGCTTTCTTTTTTTTTTTTTGCAGTGAGCCTCGAAAATTCACCATACTCTACCATGTGTTTGTTATTTAAATGACGTATAAAATTCTTTGTGTTGAAGCATTAATGTGCTTCCTCCGCAAGGTATTCTTTCGTTGCACGTGTTGCAAGATGCAAACTTTACACCGCATTCACAGACCGTGTAAAAGTTCCACATGGCAGACGTTTGTTTGTGATTTGCCACCTGCGCAGTGTAAAGGAAAGGGGGCGGGGACACAACACTGCACACAGGGCCTCTGCGGGCTGGAAAGTACAGGTGATCTGTTTTTGTGATTGGCAATGAAAGGCATTGATCGGCATACACATCACATGCTTTGCCACAGAAATCGGCAGATGGTGATTCGGTGGCCGATCGATCGGAACTCCACTAGATCATATCATTAGGCTTGCCGAAGATAAACACTAAGCACGGAGAAGCCATGTTTAGCTAGTATGCTGGTCGTAGGTGGTCCCAGCTCACAGAGAACACCAGAAAAGCCAGATTATGAAACACTTTAAAATCCTAACTGATTTCGATTCACTACAGAGCACTTTTAGCTCTGCTATACTGCTGCCCTGTAAGGTGTAAATTGCTGTTGCCTGCTACACTAACTCCTTTCATATAAATCCCAGTTTGGGGATTAGCCTACTTTGCAAGCCTGTTCTCTAACTTTATTTTAATATAACTGCAGCTGCCTGTAGCAAATCCTGGCTGTGCTAATCCATTCTTCATCTCCTGGTGGGTGTTTTGCTAATTGAAACTCTGAAGGCACTCTGAGTTTCTATAGCCTTATAGGTGATGTACAGCCTGTGTGCATGTAATGCAGTTTGGGGATGTGCACTACATGTTATTATAACTTCTCTGTTGTAACGTTCCAATAAAGTGGCACAGGATGTTGTGGTGTAAAATTTGATTTCCTTTAAATTAGCAGCTCGACTTGAAAATGATCTCAACATCAATAATCACAAGGAAGATCTACTGTAATATTTGAACACAACAACCATTGCAGGGAAATCAGCATATTAATACATTGATTATAGCGCTTCACCCATAACAAAATTCATTTGACTTCCAAACTTACTACAACTGAAATTACCATTTGGGCTGTACAACTAGTAATTAGGCAATTTGAAGCTTGATAACCTTTTCATTTGGAGAGATTTGAACTGTGCACTCCCTCACTAATTAAATAAAGTAGGGCTGTGTGGGTTAGTAGACTGGATATGGACCTTCATGAACAGTCATGGTAATGATCTGCCTTTGGTATACCATTTAAAAGGCATGCTTATCAAAAATGTGACAGAAACAGACAATTTTTTTTATACAATTGAGCAGGTTAATGACGTACAACCCTAAATTAGAAAACGGGGGACGGTATGGAAAATGCACGTGACAAATAAATGCAGTGCTTCTTAAATTGACTTACATTAATTTAAATGCAGACAGTATGAACCCGAGATTTTTAATGTGCTTTCTTGTCAACACTTCATTTCCTTTGTTAATGAACAACCGTTCTTGTATTTCAGTCTTCAACACATTCCAAAAAAAGTTGTGACAGGGGCAATTTAGGGCTAGCAATGAGGTAAAACTCAAAAAAGGTAATAATGTGATTTTAAATAGGTGATTGTAATCGTGATTTAATACAACAGCAGCATCCAGGGAAGACTGAGACTTTGAGGAGCACATGTAGGCAAACTGTCAAAACAATGTTCCTCACAGAAAGATTGGAAGGGATTTTGGTATTTCAGCACTAACTTTTTTTCTGATTTGGCTAGTTTTGCATTGTCTTGTTGAAAAATTAATGGACGTCACTCCAAAAGATGTCACCTTAAAGGCAGCATATTTTCCTCTTCAAGCTATCTTAATGCAGAATTCTGCATTAATGCAGTCTAAAGTCTAAATGACTTTTGCCATGGCCATTTTTGTACATTAAAGTTTTAAATAGCATTTGTGAATGTAACTGTATTTCTGCTTGACAAAGGTTTGCCAAATTAATCCCTTGCCGAAGTTTGTTCTTATTTATTTTAGTACTTTGACAATTCATGCTTCTTATCTCAGCGACTAATGTGTTTTCCAGGGAAGACTATTGCTTTCAGTTATGAAGTACCAGGAGAACCTTTCATAAAGCAGTGGGGAACAACAAAGCATTAATGATGGCTTCTTTACGTGCTTATCGCAGCTCAGCTCAATCATTTGCTAATGCTCAATTTACGAAATGTGAAGGTTTCGGGGTGAGAAGTGCGCTTCTGCTGGGACACACTTTTGCAGCTGAGTTTTAACACAAGTGCTGTGTTAAAAGGGGGGAATTAGTACAATTCTTTTTATGTTGTACTTCATGTATTATGTGTGTTGATTGTCTTTAGGATTTAGAAACAAGACACAGCAAGTAATGGCTTTAAGGCTATAATAGTAAATATACAGGTCAGGGTAAGTGAAAATGAAACTAAAATACTGAAGCAGCAGAAATGGAGGGGTAAATTAAAACCTGCTGAAAAGTCAATTGAATAAACACTATTTAATGTTGGTACCAGAGAGAGAATACATGTACACTATATAGACGGTTTTGGACAGCGCTTTTAATTATTGAGTTTTGCTATTTCACATTTGTAACATAAAGCATACATTTCTTCCATTGACAAACGGTGGCAGTAGACTTAAAGTTTAACTTAGTAGAATTAAACTTCAATACCCCAGTGACTCTCAATATGACACATTTAGATGTTTTTGCTTCCAACAAGACAGTTCATCAGTGTTCTGCTGTCCTTAAACAAAGTCCATAGATGATTGGTTTGACAATTTTGTTTCAGAACTTGCACAGGATCATGATGTCAACTCCGTTAGATGCCTTGAAAATACACTGAAATGCCAGTTTTTTTGTGGTGGGCATGACTGGTCTTTTGTATAGATTTGTAGCTTATTCTGCTGTTCATACAATATTGAAAAATAGTTGCATTATGTACATAGAAAATGCTTTTATTATAGGGAATACATTGCATAAAACTACACAATATATGAAGGATGTATGAAACCATTGTGGAATGTAAGCATCAACATATTAATAATAGAACTTAAATAGCTATGCCTTTTTTAATGAAGTATTTTGCTCTACGTCAATACGACATACGTCATATCCAGTATTTTAATCATTGTTTAGGGCTTTTGTTTCTTGCCTGGATACATATGGTATGTCCCTGCACCACACCCAGCATCCTGTCTAGGCTATCTCAGCCTTTGGCACTACCGTTTCACCTGTGCTACTTGATGATGTAATTTAAATGAATGTGACCTTTTTGGCCTGTGTCTGGTTTTTTTTAACCAAAAAACTTTAAGCTCCGTCCTTGGGCAGAAGTTTTTCTTTTGCATCTGTGGTCTCATGCTCTTTGTCCTCCTTCTCTGTTTTCTGCTCTTTATTCTGATAGAGCCTCTCTCAGCTGATAATAGACCGTTATGCTATGCTAGGTTACGATAGCCTAGACTGTGGTGTATGTTATGCTCCCTAGCTAGCCCGCAAGCTGTACCCAGAATGCTGTTTGGTCACTCTATTCTACACTGCGTTCAGTAGCATTTCTAATGATGAACAATGTTATATACTTTACTGCCGCTACAGGTGTTGTTTCAGCTATGCTATGGTATGTCAGTATATAAAAAAAATCAAACTGCACAGAAACTACCACGTGAACCAATGCACCACCCTGGACTAATACCCATGTTTTGGATGCAATTATTGGATTTTCATCCCATAATGAAATGTCCCTCAATTGTTTTGAGTATATATAGTATGTATGAGGAAGGCTGAGCATGAGCTAGAAATCAATAATGCAACCACCTGGACCATGAGTGGGTATTCCGTTCAATAGATTTATTTGTCATAACAGGTATGGGTTTTGTATGACATTGGTAGGAAATTCTTAATGAGGTACCAAGCTGCCTATTGGTCACATCTAGAGTTATGTTGTTGGAGCCAAGATGAGCAAATAGTATGTTACAAAGTCTATAAAATGTTGTATATAAATATGACTTTGTTGTTGTTGTTGTATTTTCTTTTCAAGTAATTGTACCTTTTGTCATACTGACAGATGGCGCACCCATCATTTCACACTGAAACTCGTTATCTCTGCTAAAATAATTAGGTCCAAGCTTAGGACATCTGCTAAGTTCAGGCAACTTGCGAATCCTGAAGACATCCTTTTTTGCTTTCTTGAAAGCTTTTTCAGTGCATGATATTCAGCTGTACTACCGAAGAAAATATGGTTTTTATGGTATTAATTATGGTTGGCACGTCATCAAAAGTTTTAGAGCGAAATGTGTAGGTCTGTATTATTTTATTCATTTATGCACATGCAGATAATTGCTCATTTTTCCTAGATCCATCACGAAAGTACAGTGCATCACGATGGATGCTGCAGAACATTGCACAGGAGTCAGTCGACAGCTCTGATGAGGAATTCTTTGATGCCAGAGGTAAGAAATTTGTTTATGTTCGCTGGCTGATCTGTTTGTTTGCGGTTGTACATTCATACATGCGGTTCTAATTCAGCAACAGTTTAAATTTGCTCTTAATAGTTAGTTTTGCTTTGCCAACAAATGCCAATTAAGCATCCAACAATACGTCCTCATATGTTAATGTACAACATGAAAAATTACTTTGGACCTGAATTCGCAAATACTTGGTTTCTTTGTGATTTCCTCTGAGTATGCCCTCCTCTGCTCTTAATTTGCTAAATGATCTGCTAAATTACATAAACTTTACAGTCACTGTTCATGGTTATAATTTGGCTGCTGTGTGTTTAAAACCAGTATTGATTGTCTGTTCAGTATTTGTTTGTGAAATGATCAGCGATCCACCACACTAATGCAAAGCCATAATCTCACCCAATCAGTTTTAGTGTAATGTAAGTCCATGTAAGTCCTTAAGTACATATGAATTGCTAATGGATTACATAATCAATAAATGACTCAGAAATGGCGAACAGCACTGTCACCTCACAACGAGAAGGCCCTGGGTTCAATTTCCAGGTGGAGTGATCTGGGTTCTTTCTTTGTGGAGTCTGCATGTCCTCACTGTATTCTTGTGAGTTTCCTCCTACAGTCCAAAGACATGTGGGTAAGGTTCACTGGTGTCTCTAAAAGTGTCCCTAGTATGTGAGTGTGCGAGTGTATGTTCCCCACCATGGATTGGTGCCCTGCCTAGGGTTGTTCCTGCCTTGTACCCTATACCACCTGTTATTCACCAACTCTCCAACGATGCTGTCCAGTTTCAAGCGTATGAGAGTATAAATGGACGAAGTGCTTATCTGTTCGATCTTTAATTCAAAACGTTATCACAACACAACCTTGTATTTAAAGTACAGTGATAGAAGAAAACCTGTCATGTAAGAAAAAACATGTCGCTTGTCAGAAAACTTGTTTAATCTTCACCTGAGCGATTAGGTACACTTAAACGCTCAGTCATCTCTTTTTGTTTCACTGTCTTATAAATATAAGGTGACACACTTTCTTACTCATGGATCACTATGAGAAAGACCAGAGAATACAGCAGCCATGTGCTTTGAAAAGCTGTACAGAACAGGATACTGGCTGTAAGAAAATAGCTAGTTAGTAACAGTTGGTAGTTTAAAGAAGCTTATGACATTAAGAATTTATCTAGAAGAGGATGTCTTAACTGAGGTCACATTCAGTGAGTTGGATGAATTTTTGGTGAGTTTTATTGTTTTGCAGGCCTGGGAAACCCTTTTATTATTTCCCCATATATACACAATGTGCAAGACATACAGAAGCTTATGGATAAAGTTCACTAATATAACTGATTTAAATGTCTTATCACATTCTTCAAAACATAAGAAGATGTAGCAGTCTAGGAGAAGGGGTGATGTAGAGCTCACTGACTGTGAGTGGCAGTCTCATAGGATTCCAGCTTTACTGCAAACTACTGCCCCCTGAGAGCTGCTAGTCAGCTGTAAATGTTGTTACTGTCACTCGAAAACTACTAGAGGCAGCAGCTTTGTGAAGGAGTAATGGTCTTTAATAAAGACTTTCTTGTCGAACACTGGTGCTTAATCTCACTCTTGTGGCCGAATGGAAAGCATTTTCAAGGTCTTATTTTAAGTTTTAGTGCAAAGTCTTCCCAAAAGATTGGAGGCTTTTACAGTAGCCAAAACTCAACCTACCCCTGATTATTGTCAGTGTGTTCCATTAAAAGGAATATTTCACAGCATGAAATACTTCCCAGTATCGCATATCCATGTCTGCCAGATATACCTGAACTGAGTACTAAGTACTAATACTACAGTACTAATACTACTAAGTATTAACCTTATTTCCCTGGTTTCTCATTTTACACTTAACAACACCGTTCTGCTCCGTTTAGTGCTCCCTACTTCTTAACTAACATCCTCGTTTTGGTTACGTGCTAGCTTGGTTCTTTACCTGTTTTTTCAAGTCATAATTCATTTGCATGATTTCCTAAGAAGAGATTCATACATTCATACATTCTATACGTGCATATTTTTTCGTCTATACTTACACAAGGTATTGGGGAATTGGGCTTCGATGTAGACCAGGTAGCTTGCTTATCATAATCCTAGTCTACAGGGAATTGTTCTCTGAATTTGTGGATGTAATTAGTTAAGCTATTGGGTATGTTTCAGTACCCACATTTTATACATTGACAATATATGTGGCCTATATATTTTGGGTATAAATATTTCTAAACGAAATATCCAGTAATGAAGTTTCCCCTATTTTTTGGGGGCAGTGTATGGCTGTATCCATCGCTATTTTATAGCTATATTATATTTGATATTATTATATTTGATATAATATTATTTTTCACAAGGGCACCAATAGTCACTGTTGTGCCAAATGTGCTATTTTATTCTAGCACATTCCTTGGGTAAAACTAGTCATTCAAAGAAGTAATTTTGAGAAAGGCCTATAACCTGGTGAACATTTCTACTACTCTCACAGAAAAGTGTGACAACCAAATTTGATGTTTTACTGGCTTTTATGTTACTACTAAGTATAATGGAGGAACATGGAGGTGTTTGAACTGTCCTTGCCACCAAATGCACATTCCACAACATCATCCACATTATAATGACATTGTAGGAATCTGTGCCAGATCGTTAATGAGCCCATCTGTACAGACCTGGCAACTAAGGCTTCCCATTACTCAACAGCATCCACTTATGAAAATGGGATCTCTCAGGCAGGAGGCGCTTGCTTTCTCATTACAGTTTATTATGCTGCTGTCATAACATGCCTACAGCCAACATGCTTAGAGGAATATTTCACCCACTAATAAGGGGTCACTTTTTGGAAAGAAGTATTTTTGCATGTTGAAGTCTTGGCGCCGGGTTTGTAGAGCTTACGTCAAGCTGTTTTTAAAAATACGCGCTCATTTTGTGTTGCTGCGCTTATTGGGTCCTTGATGTAATATTATTGTACTGTGCAAGTCTTAGGCCTCTTGTAGTTTAGTTATAATATTGTTTTTGCCTATAGTATTTACTGTGCCCTACACAAACACTTGCACAATAGTAGCATCTGGCATGAAGGGAACATGGTGACAAGGCTAGAAAGATAAGCTCATGGAAGTTCATAGGCAAGTGATTTATGAAACGGATTTCAAATCTGATGTTCAAAATTGTTGTAAATTGAGCAGTAATGTGTTTTCTTCAGTATGCTGGGCAATTAGTTTATTTAACATCGCTCTTTAGCATCAATGGCCATTCAACGACATACACAAGGCTAAGTCAACAATCTAGTTATATCGAAAGTCTCATATACATATACATATACATACTCTGGTCAGGCCATTGTTAGTGTTTATCATTTAACCTAATGCATGTTTTTGGACTGTGGGAAGAAACCGGATTAACCGGGGTAAACCCACATGAACTCGAGGAGGACAGGGAAAAACTCCACAAAGAAAGGACCCGAGCCTGGATAAAACCCAGGACGTTCTTGCTGTGAGGTGACAGTGGCTCCCCACACTGGACAGTTGCTGTACATTACATATGTGAAGTTCTGAGTTCAGACCTGATTTACTCATCTGATGAACAGAGGACCAATTGTGAGAGATGGGCAGAATCAAGGAGAACAAACAAGAAAGCATAGGATTTAACGCCAAGGAGGGGTCTGTGAATTAATAACATGACCATACGCCAGAGTGTAGTAACTCCCTCCGTCATTTAGTTATTAGGATTCATTATCTCAAATCTATTTTGTTATTTAATTTCAATTGTATTACTGCTTAGTGGTATTATTTGTTTAAATTGAATAATTTACTTAATTTTACTAATACTTCAAGTTGTTATTTCAATTAACATCTTTGCCACTCAAGGAGGATGGGTCCCTTCTTGAGTCTTGGTCTTCCCAAGGTTTCTTCCTTCTATGTTCCAGGAGTTTTTCCTTACCACTGTCGCTCCAGGGTTGCTCAATTTGCGATTGAACTTTAAAGATAATATAATACTGCAAAGCTGCTTTGAGACAATGCACCATTGTAAAAAGCTCTATATAAATCAATTTGACTTTGACTGTTAGCTATTTTCACTATTTCGACTTGCTGAGACATACCTTTAGAAACTACTCTAAAGGAGTCGCCAAAACAGCTAAAGAAGAGATTCTTCATAAATTCACCACACACTGAGGAATGCAATAAGTGAATCCTGGTCTCACCTGCTTACTGGTTTTAATGTAGGACTGAACATGTACATTACATTGCAGAATAATCATTTAGATTATTTTTAGAGGTCTGTAACTAGAGGGAAGTAGTAAAGATTGAGATCTTCCACAAATACCTCATTAGTTGTTGGAGTAGGTCTTGCTCATTGTACTACCTTAATGAACTCTCACAGGTAGATTCATTTATTTTTTTCAGCAAACGAGCATTTGGGCAGAGCTCCTGACAATGAGAAGCTAAGGTAAACAAACCCAGGTAGACAGGCTGATGCTGCAGCTGCCACTGAAAAAAGCGTACCACCTAAAATACTTTACAAGTGATTAGCTGGTCAGCCACCAGCCATGACTGTGTTTATGTAAACCTCGGTAAGCCCTGTCAGTGAATGCTAATGAGCCATTAACAGGTGTTAGCAGTACTCTGCCCACTGCGATTGCCCAGTTAAGAAGTGAAATCTAATTTTAGAGTGCGTACAAGCCTTGTGACCAATGCGGGCCTTACACAAAATAATTTTCAAGCTACTTCACAGTCGCAGGCACATTTTCAAAGTGGAATCTGTTAAATGTGCACCATTTCAGTCGTTAGGTCTAAGGTGGTAAACATACACTCGTCAAAAAATATAAGGGATATTTCAAAGTGAGTATGAAGAGGATCCCACAAGAGGTGCTAGACAATCTGATCTTGCCCCGTCACTGTCAGTATGTTTTGGCAGTCTTGGGTGACCATACACCCTACTGAACAGTCAATGTGTGGCACTCTCATCCAGTTTGACTTCTTGTCCAGTTTATGCTTTTGTTCACCCCCATGAATATGTCACTTGCTACTCAAATCGTGATGGTTGAGTTTGCATCTCATTTGCATAATCGACTTAAACTTACAAGATGTGTACCTAATAAAGTGATCAGTAAGTGTATGTAGTGTCATTACTGCTGAGATAATGCAAACAGACAGAAACAAAACCACCCAAATGTATTGGATTTGGCCAACCACAGAATTAACTACTACATTTGTGCCAATTTAATCTGAAATGTAATTAAAGTCAGTGTAAATTAGTGCCTCGTCACATCATTTGTGGACTAGACAGGGCATCACCTCTATAATCAGCAGGATCTGTTCCTTCATGTGTAAGCCTGTGTGTATATATATATATATATATATAAGTGTGCGTATGTTATCCTTTAGGGCTGCAATCTTAACATTTTCATTTACTTTTCTGATTTTGTTGGTTCATGAAATGAACAAAATATTATTTTCTCTTCTTTCATTCATTATCTTCCGCTTTATCTACATGGGGTTGCAAGCCAGCCGGTGCCCACTCGGCAACTCTGGGCGCCAATCCATCTTAGGGCACACACACAGTCACACACTAAGGGCCACTTTAGAAACACCAATTAATCTAAAAATACATGTCTTTTTGGACTGTGGGAGCAGACCCACGCAGACACGGGGAGGACATGCAAGCTCACAGAAAGGACTCAACCCGCTCCACCCTTAGATTGAACTCGGGACTTTCTTATATATACACACACACACATACGCAAGTATTATTTGGAAACAAAATGAAATGCTTATAATGCATAAAGATCTGCAACCAAAACTCTTTAGGGCCTCAGACTTTAGTTTTTTTTTTTTAATCTCCCCAGACTCTTCAAAGTCATTTAGTGAATGGTCAACTTAAATTGCTAGGATTCTTACGAATATCATTAGTGACAAGAAAAGGAAGAAAACGTCAGCAACACCAACAACAGCAGCAGTTAGACTATCAGGTATCTTACCTAAATATGCTTAGAGTCCCTGTGTCCAGATGTCTGTATAATGATGGCTAAAATGCACTCACTTTCTAGCCAGTGTATTTTTAACGTATGTCTTAAGCTTATTACAAGTTATTTAATAAACGCTCACTCTGAATTACATTTAGATAATTTAGCAGGCACTTTTATCCAGAGCAATGTACGAATGATGCAATTAAGCAGTAATACACGAGGTGCTTATGACCGCAGTATACCAGTGCCAATATGTTTATTAACATACCCCAAGGTAAAATAGATCTAATGTATCAGGCACTTTGCTGCTTAAACATCGCCATCAAACTATGCCCTTCAGTCATAATTCATAATTCAGTCAAACTGTTTATTATACAGAGGATAAACACAAATCTATTGAGTGAGAAGCTTAATTCAATGAAAAAGAAAGTTACTTTACATCTAACAAAGAAGGCAAGCAGTAAAAGAGATTTTAAGTGAGATCCTGGTTTTAATGAAAGTCTGGACCTCGTTATGAATCACATCTTAGTGATTGTAAGTTTGGGAGATGTAGCTAGAAATTTGAATAGTATCAGTATTATTTTTCAAGTGTGCATAATGGTAGCTGACACTTTTTGCACTGTCATGTTTGTACTTTGCAAGCTTTGTAAAAGCACCTCTCGTTGGCTGATCTGATGAGTCTTGACTTCTGTTGCGAACTGTCAGAAATTGGCATACACAACTTGTCATCATTGGGCCACTTTTCAAATAATTATTTAAATATGAAAGCCTATCTGTGTATTGTTACTGACCATGTCCATCCCTTTATGATCATCCTCTGACGGATACTTCCAGCAGGATAATGCCCCATGTCACAAAGCTCAAATCACCTTACTCTGGTTTCTTGAACATGGCAAGGTACTCAAATGGCCTACATAGCCACCACATCTAAATACAATACCGCATTTTTGGGATGTGGTGGAAAAGGAGAATAGCCCCAGACTCTGCAGCAACTGTGTGATGTGAGCCATATTAACCAAAATCTCCGAAGAGTGTTTCTAGCACCTTCTGAAATATATGGCACAAAGAATGGAGGAAATCAAAACTTTTGGAATGCAAAAGTGGTCCAGTCAGGCACTAGCAGGGTGTACCTAATAAATTGCCCAGGGAGTGTATATCAGTACATTTGTGTTGATCCACTGAAGGGCCTTGTGTCGTTTACTCTAGAAATAACGACAAAAAGATATGACGAGGTCATTTTTATCCATAAGGTGCAACCATAGACCCTTCCTAGCAAAGGTTCAGCCCCTAACTATAAACATCTGGAGATGTCCCTGGTAAGGGGAAAAATTACCTCTCAAGTACTTTTATCTCCTGAACCACTTATTTACAATCAATGTTTTCCATATGCAGCAACTATAAATGAGGCCTCATGAGAGAATAATAGCCACGACTCTGTGTGGAACGAATGATATTTCCCTCTTGGTCAAAAAGAACACTAGTCAATTTGTCTCTGAGATTATGGGTATGCTATGAGGTAGTTAAGATTGATCTGCCACATAATATTACGTGATCTGCAAGTAGAATTGGCTGATTTTTTTTATATGCAAACCTTCACTTTGCCAGTTGGTAGCCATCATGCAGGCATTATAGGATGGGAACTGGCAACAGTGTACTTGGGAGAAAAATGTTTTACTAAAACAAGATGCGGGTGTGAATAATAATTATCATAAAATAAATATTAGAAGTATTATTAGAAATTAGAATATTAGAAATATTAGAAATACAAAAGAACCCCCTTTCTTTCAATTGCATCTTTATACTGTTTTGCATTTCCCAGAACAACTGTTTGATTGTGAACCACCATTCTGCTGTCTTTGTACATCAACATAATAGTCATTCAAATGTAACTATTAAATAAAAATATATAAGGTATTGCATTCGTTTAAATACATTATTGTTTTTTGCAATTGTATAATGACCATATACATTCATTATTTCCCAGTCTTTAGTAACATATGACCAGAAAATATAGGAAATCTGTATTCAGTGTTAGAAAATCAGGAAAAACAGCGTCTTTAGGCAATATACAGTGGCAAGTACAGTTTTAGTGTGATCTCCTCCTACAATTGAGCAATAGCAGCATCTGGCACCCTTACTGGGATGTCAAATTGTTCTTACCTCTGTCTGAAGAAGCTTGATGAGGAATGTTTTTTAGAAGTGTAGCAACCACTTTTTCTGAAGAGGAACAGGGCGAAAAGGCTAAGATATGCTAAAGCTTTAAGTGGCTTGAAAGGGTATTATAGAGTCACTCGATAATATACTTTTGATTAACGTTTTCCGTCCAATCACTGATGTTATGTTACGTATGGGCATTATATATTGTATTATATAGCCTTTGCACATTATTGTATTTAAATGTATCCAAATGCATATTCACACTGTTACTAAAGACCCTTTATGCCATACTACACTAAAGTAAGTGCACTGGATGTCTGCAGATTTTAATATATGCAGCTTTATACTGCTAGATTTAACTGTTATTTGAAATGAGATTTGTCTAAGCTGTGTTGAAAAGTTTATGGTATTCCAGCACTGGATTTCCAGATGCGGTTGGCATTATAAAGAACAAGTGACTGTTTGTTCTTAGCACACAAGGATAAGCTAGAAACCGATACATAACCAGTTCCAAAATCATTGAAGAATATGTGTAAACATTCATTTGATTCTACACGAATGTATATGTATAATGGATGCGATTTTGTTTTTTGTTTTTTCCAGGATGTCCTATATTCTTTCATTAGAATGCAGCCTCAGTATGTGCCTGTCTGGAGATTTATTTTTGGTTTGTTTTTCCTCTTGTTTTTCCCTTTGATGTCACAGCATGTCTTTTTTTTTGCTCCTTATCGCTCTCGTTTTTCCCTTTCCATCAATGTCTTTCCATCAGGTACCTGAGGGCAATTGCCAGGACTGATTTGACGTAGCTTGTTTTGTATGGAAAATTGCTTGTGTTATAGTGTAACTGTGTTGTAAGTCTCTTTTAGAAGGAACTAATACCACCTATTTAACATTTTGTCTTTCTCTGTCCTCATTTCCTATCAGTGAGTCAGCGTTTCTTCACACACACACACACACACACACACACACACACACACACACACACACACACACACACACACAGCAAAAGTCTTAGGTCAGAGTTAGGTCAGATATACCAGAAAATACTGGACATTTGTATGTGGCATTAAAAAACAGGATTAAAACATGAAATAAGCTTCTATGAGCTACTGTGACATCTCGTTACAGTTGATCAGAAATGGTCTTTTAGTAAGAAAATACTTTTTGCAGAAAGAAACTGGTTAAAAAGGCAGGATCAAAAAGACTGGACTGAAGATCAATAGAAAAGGGTATTAAGGGATGACAAAAGTAAATGTGATTTTTTTTGGGTCCAATAGTATGCAGTGTGCTACATAAGTTTGTTATAGCATTGTTAAAACAACAAATCTAATGGTGGCCTAAGGCCTTTATAGTACTGTGCCCTATATGCATTAAGCTTATGCAACGATCTTCAGAAAGCGCTAAAAATGTTACAACCTGCTAAATGCTTATAAACACTGCCATGCAGAGCAAGACCATGGATTCCTTCTTCAGCTTAGCTATTTTGTACTGTGCTGGTTCACACATGAACTAGGGGAAGAAATAGCAGTTCATAGATTCTACAGGTGGTATCCTTGATGCCATGACATACATTCATGATAGGAAAAAGGATTTCCCAGCACTGATCCAACCCTCTGCCACTGACTCTGGCTTGTAACCCACCTCTATTGAGGTGATTAGAACCGAACAACCTAGCAAGAATAGGAACCTGTAATGATAAGGAAAGGTCAAGTGCCTGTATGATCAGAAGTCAGATTCCTGTATTATCAAAGTAATAGCAGTTCTCAGTTGCTTAAAGCACCTTAGGTTTTTCCCTTAAGAATAAAGGGGAAGATTTTCCTTCCTTAGAGGATGTGTGATGCATAAAATCAATCAGATGTCTTACTGAACTAAGCGCAATCAGTAAGAAGCCATGACTTCAAACAACACTTACTTATGCCAGAAACAAATCATCTTAACCTTTTCTTGCATAAACGTACCCGAAACATCAACAAACCAACCGGTGCTGCAAGGATTGAGAAAGTTGTAATTGCGATGTTGTAATTTAGCTGACAATATTACTTGTCAAGTGTAAAATGTCCCTTATTTGTCTGACAAACTAAAACCATGAAGGATACATCATCATTAAATGTGCTGTGTTCACAAGTAAACACATTATTATCAACAATTTGTTGTTTAATAGGCATAGAATAATATTTTGTTTATACATTTGTACACGGAATGCATCACTCCGATGTAAAGCTATGCATATGCACTATTTCTAACTGTGAATTGTGGGTAATAATACAGTGTACAATATAGGAAAACTGTCCACTGAGAATTCAGACAACCCTATAACATGGTGACACCCTAAATAGAACACTAAATAGTACATAGGGTGCGGTTTTAGAGGGTTTTAATTTACTACAGTGACTGAGGTTTTGCTGCCATCAAATTCCACTATTTCCATGACAATGACTCATTTGATAAGCTGCCTTAATGATTTATAAATCAAAATGGAAGATAATGAAGAAAAAAAACAGAAGAAAAGACAAACAAACTAAAACGGAGGACAAAGCAAGTATTCTTTTGGAAGAATGTGGAAAACAATTTTAAAACTGTTTTATCTATCTGTGAACTGCTGAAACCTAGGTACATGCTCAGCTTTATAAACCTCCAAAAACTCAGTAATATTCTCCATCTTTGAGAGGTAAGATAAGGTTCTGCTTCCTTTAATTAATTAAAATGGGAATTTTCCATTTAGGATCTTAAAAAAAGGGATTACTTAAGGAAAATTCAACACTTAAGGCAACCTTTGGCTTGCGATTTACCAAAAGAAAACTGTTGGTAACAGCATTTTTTCCCCCTGTAACGTACTTAACTTTAAGAGAGTATTAAGGGCAAACGTAAGGGAAAATCTCAGTCAAGGTGTTTTATGCACCTGGGCACAAGAGCTCATAATGATCATGGTGGGCCAGCTGTCCAGGTGCCTCTAATGACAGTCAGGGGCTTATATAAGTGCAGGTTTATTTTGCCTTACCTGTTTTAGGCCTGTGTGTATCACATTATTCAGACCAGGTGTGTCCCCATGCTACAGTGATCCTGCATTTCTTCTGGTTGATGATAAGCCCTAATCTGTACATGACAAGTTAATTAATCGTAATTGGTTTGTGTGAGTACGAAGCCAAAGAGCAGAGCTTAAGCAAGTTATGTTTTCTTGGAAATCTGTGCTACAAGACCTCGCTGGATGTCATACTGTGAGACACATTTCCATTTCGGTTGTTACGGAATGGCTCACCTAGCCTTGAACTAGTGCTTATTGAAGCGGTGTTGTAATGAAATGGATTTTTGGAAGTCTATTTGACATAAGTCCCATTCTCAGAAATTGCCTACTTACTTCACCGCTGGGGGTGAAAGCCAAGGCAGGCAGAGTGATCCATCTTCATTAAGATTTGTTTTCAACTTTTCCACCTTTTCCTGAGTACTAGAGGACTATTTTTAGAACCAACATTTCACAATTCAATTTGTGTGGCCAGCCTGGTCGACCTTTTGTGAACCTCCAGTCTTGTTAGTTCCCCTGCCACACAAAGGCAAAAACACAAATGCAGTTTAAAGCACAAAGACCACTAACTCTAATTGAAGAAACAATTTCAGATGAAAAATCTGTGTTTTAATTATTCGAATTCGTCCTATTTCTTTAAGATGATGTCTAAGGCACAAGTGTATAAAAAAATACATGGCCTAAATATAAACAACATTTGAATATCGCCCTAAACACACCCCAGACATGCTGGCTTGATATAGGATATAGTGTTTGTGTCCACCCAGAGACAAGTGTTTGGATAAGATTTATTAGGCATTTTGTATTGATTTTCACTCTACAGGTGTTTCGATGGGAGGTGGTCATTTCAAATGCTGCCTCTTGCCAGCTGCTCATGCCTTAAACATTGTGCCTCAGGCACCTTCAAAATGAGTCACAAAGGGCAGGTGCCAAATCATTAATTAATTGATTAAACAATCAGAAGTAGCTCTGGCTTGGTTGGCGTGAAAACCTTTAGCCACACTAGATCTTTGTGGAACATGTTAAATGTTATTAGTTGCATGATAAATGAAGATTGAACTATTTGATTTTTTAAAATTTCATTTCAGTTACCTGACTTGTAGGCTGTATTTAAACTGTCACACTGCTATACTGCATACTACACTCCTGTGCACTGCATACTGTCCCCTGTATCTAGTATGCAATACAGTTACAAATTCTGTAATATAATGTACTACTACACTACCTGTTGCACCCCATCATGTGACAAATATACCTCAAACATATCTTTTCAAAAGCTTTATTAGCCTAATTCTGACAAGAACAAACAAAGCATATAGTGTGCCATTTCAAATGCAGCTTTAAAATCAACACAGAAAAAGTCATGTACTTGCTGTGTTTTCTTTATTACGGGTGGGTATCGTTTGCATTTTATCTAATTCCAATTCTAAATTTCAGTTCAGTTCCAAAATAATGAAAGCAAATGTTTATGTATAAAGAATATATGCAGTTTTTATATGCCAACTTTAGAAAGAAATATTTTTTAGAGGCGACAAGAAAGGAAAACCAAATCAAAAAAAGAGCAGAGAGAACAAATAACCCAGAGCCATGAGAAATGAGTTACAGAGACTAGACCAGGACTGGACAGGAAGGGGTGGGTTTATAGGAGGGGCACAGTAGGCTGTAATTGATCAGCCAGCTGTGGAAGGGAAAAGGGTCAGAAATGAACTATGCAAGGTGGATGCAGCTCTTCTGCCCACATCATCCTAATATAAAACAAAACATTTTGCTACATTCATGTCATTTTTTTCAACATGATTCATCAGTGTTTTAATGTTTTTAAAAGTTTGACTTGAGCCTTGGTCACTGTCTTCATCTTAATTTTCCTTAAAGTTGTCTGAGAGACACTTTATTCTGGCATGTGTTCCACTAAATATAATGTCCATTTAAAAAAAAAAAAAACACTGCTGAGCAGAACTACAGGGCACCCTATCCAAATTCACTGCATTTCCCATAATTCCCCAGCATCTTTGCAAATGTTTGAGCAGCCAACACTTTCAGGCAGAGCCAGTTTATTTGGTAGTAATGGACATCTGCAAATATTTCAATGAAAATCAGCCACAGTGCACAAAGGTTAATGATAACACAATAATTCTTTAATTCTTTATTAAATTGTTCTGCATTTCTCATTCATGACAGAGTAACACCCAGTGTCAGGTTAAACAGTTTAAAGACTATGCACATTTGTGCCCATATGACAGCTTGGCAAGACCTTCTAAATTGGATGTTCTACTTGACCAGTGGTCTAGAAACACCACTGTGGGAAACTATTTCTTTATTGGCTTTGTTTATGTGGGTAGAAAGTTAAGGAACTGATTGTTGAACCTATGAAAGTATCGTACCGATAATCGCTTATGTGTTCAGTACAACATGCTTTACTGTAACTGTTTGTCTCTGGAAAATCTATGCCTGTATATTTCAAAGTATTGCCTGCTTGCAGATTGTGTGGCTGAAATAACAGAGGTCACTAACTGTCCACAAGCTTTTGCCCAAAGTTTTAATATTCCTATTCGGCAGAACATATTAATCAGTTAAATAATTTTGTTGCAAAGGCTGTTTTTAATTATTTGTCATTATCAATGTAATTAATTCAAGTAAACCAGGGAATTGCTTGCTATGAACAACTGTTTTTTTTCAATGCAGCTAATTTTGTTTTGCATCATGATAATATTTTACGTCCCAAGGTAGTGCTGAAATGGTGATTTGACTGCAAATGTGTTTCTCTAATGTTGCCAGATGTTATGGAGGGGAAGACAGCCATGCTGCTGGGGATGAGCCAGTGGAACTCGAATGATCTGGTGGAGCAAATTGAGACCCTAGGCAACATGGAACGCTCACGAGGTGCACACTTTACCCACATGCTTTCCCCCCCCCCCCGGTATACCCTTTGAAACATACTTTACTGAGTGTAAACAGAATTTCTACTACTATCTGCTGACGGACTACAAATGAACATAATTAAACAGTGAAAATGCAAGTGCTAACTTAATGGAAACTTTGTATTAGAATTGAAGCATGTGGTTTGTCATACTCTCTTGTGCATCTGAATGGGAAGAAGGGAGGGGGATCATCCAGCGACTAATACTGCATGTGTGAGATAATCACGTTTAGACACTCTGGCTCTCTAAAACCCATCAGCTCCACAGGATGAACAGAGGAGTCTTTCTCTTACACACATTAAATCACGGCAGAGCCTCTGTCTTGATTTAGGTCTTCTCTGATACCCAGCAGCAGCTGCTCATAAATATAGAGAAATAAGTTTGTGTGTAAATAGACTGGTAAACTGGTTATCTAGACTCAGGCTTCAGAGGCTGATTATATTGCCTACCCCCACAGCAGGGGGTAAATTTAAAAATGAGATGAGAAAATATCTTTCCTCACGTCTCATCTCAAATTCCTGGTTTATACATGTGTGTTTATTTTATAGTCCCTTAAAGAGCAGCAGCATTAGCAAGCACTGGAAATGTGGCAGTGGTGTTTGGTAGTCTGCCTTTAATAAGAATGCCGTTCTCTGTTTTACGGATTCCTGAAGGTAATAACAAGAATAATAACAATAAGGTTATTTTAAAATGTATTTAAATTTATATAGTGCCTTTTTTAAACCCAAGGACGCTTAAAGTAAGTTTAGTGTAGTAGGGGTACATCCGATTAGGTTGAATATCCTGGACTCTATTGTTATTCAAATTAGAAAAATGAATGTTTGTGTTTGAGATGTACACTTTGCTAGGACAGTGGGTAGTACTGCCGCCTCACAATAAGGTGGTCCTGGGTTCAATCCCAGTTTCTGCCCACAGTACCAAGGCACGCTTTAGGTTAACTGATTACACTAAATTGGCCTTGGTTTGAGTCTGGAGATAATCTTGTGTATAGATGTAAAGTTTTGTGTGTTGCTGAAAAAACCACTGATACTGATAGCGACATTAAATAAACCAAATAAATAAACACTTTGCTAAGTGGGCATAATTTGCACTGTCATTTAAATGTAATCATGCATTTGCATTTATCAATAGCTGGCAAAATGAATAGCAAATAGCACAAATAGCAAATGCCAGCACTGTCGCACATACAGGTAGTCCCTGTTTTACGATGGTCCGACTTACGATATTGTGATCCGATTTACAATACACATTCATTAGAAACATTGCTCTGAATTTTGAGTTTACTAGGGGGTCACATAAAGTGATGAGCGCTAGTCCTTTCCCACTTATTCCTGGTCAGGACTTTAGGAACTCCAGCCCTTGTCCCTAAAACACAGGATATATAAACGTACTCTGAATGGAGCTCCAGTCCATCAGAGCTGAGGGTAAGAATTGCTGTTACAGCATCGGGGAATGATCCCCTGACCCAACACAAACAGCCAATCATGACTGCATGTGATGCCCCGCCTGACCAAATATTAATTCATTTCTATCGTTTTCATGTGTCTTGTGCCACTTTATTAATCAAAGATAGAATTTGTTATATTTCTTAAGACAATGTAAAGATATAAAGATTTCTTAAAACCAAACTGCATAAAGCAACCTTACACTTGTTACTTGTTACACATAGACTGGGACTTTTGCTAATGAACAAATATGCAACTTTGGACCAAGAGGACACTAACCTCCACCAAATATTCTTACAAATCAACCTATCTACATGTATGGAGACAATTTCATTCTTGTATCTAATTCATTCCAACATAGACTTCATCACCTGAAACAAATCTTATTTACTCTTCATATAGATTGGGACTTCTTCTCTTGCTATAGTAAAATAGTAAATGGATGGGTTGGATTAACCGTACAGTCTCTCGGTCACTTGATGGATCATCGATCTCCACACATTTCTGTCTTTTCATCGATATGATCCATGAAGTATTTTGGCAGGATAGTGGAGTAGTTTGCCATTGCTTTCTCCACCCCTCCCCATTTATTCGGGCTTGTCCCCATTTATCAGAACCAGCGTGCAGCTGTTTCCAGTTACACGGCTGGGGTGTTTTGCATACACATGTCAACGACAATTTAGAGACACCAATTAACCTAACACGCATGTCTTTGGACTGTGGAAGGAAACCAGAGTACCCAGAGTAAACCCACGCAGACACAGGGAGGAAATGCAGACTCCACACAGAAAGGACCCAAGCCGCTCTACCCTGGGACTGAACCCGGGACCTTTTTATTGTGAGGCAGCGGTGCTACCCACTGAGCGATCGTGTTGCCCAAAATAGTAAATAGTAAACAATAAATAAGATTTGCTTCAGGTGATCACCTAATTAGTGAATGGAATGGTCTCCATACATGTAGATATGTTGATTATCAGAAAATTTGGTGGGGGTTAGTGGTCTCTTGGTCCATAGTTGTGTGTTTGTTCATTAGCAAGAGAAGAAGTCCCAATCTATGTGTAACAAGTAGCAAGTGTAAGGTTGCCTTTTGCTGTTTGGTATTTTAAATTCTTAAGAAATATGAAGAATTCTGCCTTTGATGAAAGTGAAGCAGAACAATTTATAGAGATCCGCTGAGAATAAATTAGTATGGTATGGTTTGATACAGGGGTAATTCTACAAATAAGTAAAATTATAGTTACTCTGCCATGAATGAGAAATCAAAAATAAATGAACACTGAAGGTTTTAGTAATTGCAATTATGTTGTTTATGCTAACTAATGCCTTTACTTTAATGGTCTAATATGTACTTTTGGTGGGTTATACAGTTATTAAGTGGCGAGCCAAAACATGTATAAATCTCTCAGATGTTGTTCCTTTCCCTACCTTGTGGGTGACTTTATTTTGAGCATTTAAGGATGTCTATTACTCCAAGCGAAAAACTGAAAGATACTGGCTCTTACTGAAGCTGTTGAAATAATGCTGTTGCATTAGGGGATATGTAATGCCGTTAGTGAACTTGCGTGACATGTCCAGACAGTTTATTGGGTGCTGCTGAGTTGATTTGATGTCTTTATGATGGCTTTGTGACGATAGATCAGTGTTAGTTGGCAAATAAATTGTAAACAGTAAACTGTTAGCTTAGCAGTTGCCCACATCTTTTTGCTAAACAAATATGTATCATGTAATATGTATCATGTAATCAGTCAACCCAAGTGGCGATGACTGAATTGTGTTGTTCCTCAAGCAGTAAAAACATTGCTGTTTTCTGGACTGACAGTCATTTTCATCATAGTCATTTTTGAGGTATGTGTTGTCAGTTTTGGCAGTAACTACCTCAAGGCATTTATCGCACCATGCAGCGTTGTTTACTTTAGTGATCTAAGGCCAAACTTTGTGCCTCTGCAAAATGTTATCATGCTTTCCATGCGGAGGAGGCAGTAAGATATGACTGAAGGATTTTTAAAAATTCATTGATTTAAAATGCCTAACGATCCTATGGGCATTGATTGTTTTGAATCAAGCTTTTGTGAAAGTCTTGATGACAAATGTCATTTTCCTTAACAGATCAAATACAAAAAAAAAAAAAATTTTGAGTACAGATATACAATATCCAGTCCTATTGGCCAGTCATCTCATAATTGAATATATTCGAATAAAATAATGTACTATAAAACATTTAGCGTGTATTCATAGTGATCTGATTTGATCTTTTTTTTACCATACAAATTAGTCAGCCTCCTAAATAGGCAGTCCTTCAGCAGATGCAAGTGAGCTGTACCAAACACACATCACTTCTTCCAGTCAACCGCAGACAGTGTGCGTATAGAAAGCTATCTGATTTCTGACTATTGATTATGCTTTTTTGAATGCGCAAAAACATTTTTATGTAACACACCGGCACATAACACACAACTGCGTGTATAGTCTTATATATAAGTTTGGGCATCGCATGCTTTGTTGATTTGATTTTTGGCTGTTTGGTGTGATCTTTGACATTCACTTGTAGAGTGCATAGCAACAAGAATGTGTTTGTAGACAGTGGGTGAATAAACACTTTAGAAATGTTTGAATTTTTTGTAGCATTTTATTGCATGGCTCTAAACCTTTGTATGTTAAGATCTTCAGAAATAAGAGCTTTGTTAAGAAGGGAAGGCTCAATAATTGTGTATTTTTGTGTAGCCACTCCTAAAGGAGACACAGGTTTTGAAGAAGTTGTTAGCCAAAGGGTCCTCCCACCTTCTATTGTGAACGAACAGTCTGTGTTTGAATAAGCATGTGAAAAGTACATATTCATTACAAAATGTGTTTGTCTGTTATTAGGATTTAATGATCTCAGCTGGGATAATGTGTGCTTGTTTAATGCATCTAAAAACAACAGTCTGCTGGTGATTTTGTTGTTGATATGGCTAATTTAGTGTGAGTGCCTCGGTTTGAACCTTGTGCTTCCTTGCACTGAAAAGCACCCACTGTTCTGCTAGTGGGAGAGCCATGATGATGGATGGCTATGCTGTAAACATGACACACGTTTTATTTCAGTACAGTTCTTTTGATAACTGGTCATCCCGTATTCATAGCATCAATCAATGCCGATTTGTTACAGCTGTTTACCCAGTGAGATAGTTATTAATCCACTGAATTTTGCAACAGCCTACAATTTATGTCTGCTTTGTAAGGACGCTACACTTCCATTAAGGCAGCATTAAACATTTATAATGCAAGTGACGCAAACTTGAAAATAAACACCAGTTTTTGTTGGATGGAGCCAGGCCTTTGAGTATCTGCTGTTACTGGAGAATGTTGTTAGGACAGCAATAATTTAACGGATGTTTATGTTTAAAAATGTTATTTTAATCGTCCTGTCTTTTCCTTTTTATACCTACAGTGCTGTGCGAAAGTCTTAGGTCACTATTACATTAGATATACCATTAATTTAGCAGCAGTGTAATGACCATATATACAGTGAGTATGGAAAGTATTCAGACCCCTTCACATTTTTCACTCTTTGTTTCATTGCAGCCATTTGAAATATCACATGGTCATAAGTATTTAGACCCTTTGCTGTGACACTCATATTTAACTCACAAGCTGTCAATTTCGTCTTATCCTTCTTGAGATGGTTCTACTCCTTCATTGGAGTCCAGCTGTGTTTAATTGAACTGATTGGACTTGATTAAAAAAGGCACCCACCTGTCTATATAAGACCTCACAGCTCACAGTGCATGTCAATGCAAAAGAGAATCATGAGGACGCAGGAACTGCCCAAGGATCTCAGAGACAGAATTGTGGTAAGACACAGATCTGGCCATGGTTACAAAAAGATTTCTGCAGCACTCAAGGTTCCTAATAGCACAGTGGCCTCCATAATCCTTAAATAGGAGAAGTTTTGGATGACCAGAACCCTTCCTAGACCTGGCTGTTCAGCCAAACAGAGCAATCGTGGGAGAAGTGCCTTGGTGAGAGAGCTAAAGAAGAACTCAAAGATCACTGTGGCTGAGCTCCAGATATACAGTAGGGAGATGGGAGAAAGTTCCACAAAGTCAACTATCACTGCAGCCCTCCACCAGTCCGGGATTTATGGCAGAGTGGGCCAACTAAAGCCTCTCCTCAGTACAAGACATATGAAAGTCTGCACAGAACTTGCCAAAAAGACATGAAATACTCCCAGACTATGAGAAATAAGATTCTCTGGTCTGATGAAATGAATAACTTTTTGGCGTTAATTCTAAGTGGCATGTGTAGAGAAAACCAGGCGCTGTTCATCACCTGCCCCATACAATCCCAACAGTGAAACATGGTGGTGGCAGCATTATGCTAGGGGGGTGTTTTTCAGCTGCAGGGACAGGACGACTGGTTGCAATTGAAGAAAAGATTAATGCGGCCAAGTACAGACACATCCTGGAAGAAAACCTCTTCCAGAGTGCTCAGTACCTCGACTAGGACAAAGGTTCATCATCCAATAAGACAATGACCTTAAGCACACAGCCAAAATAACAAAGGAGTGGCTTTGGAACAACTCTGTGACCATTCTTGACTGGCCCAGCCAGAGACCTGACCTAAACCCAATTGAGTATCTCTGAAGAGACCTGAAAATGGCTGCCTACCAATGTTCACCATTTTACCTGACTAAAATGGACAGGATCTGCAAAAAAGAATGGCAGAGAATCCCCAAATCAAGGTGTAAAAACACACACACACACACACACACACACACGTACACACACACACACACATATATATATATATACATATTTTGTAACTTATGCAGCATGTGGTATGCATTGTCTTATTGAAAAATGCATGGACATTTCTGAAAAAGGTGTTTCTCTAAGATTTCTTTTCACTTTTCTGCATTTTTTTTTCTGCACAGACGTGTAAATTACCTTTTTCATTAGCACTGAAACTTTGAGCCCAAAGAAGTCGATACTGCATCTGGACATGGTTAAGAAATTTGTGAACAAACATTTGGTTAAGAACTACCATATGCAAGACTAAATCTACATACAAATCAAGGCATCCACATGTAACTATGACAATGTAGTAGGGGAAACAAAATGTCTGGCTGATAGTAAGGCTGAAATTAAGCCTGTAGGGTGAGAAATCATAACCATTGAAAAATGGCAGCTAAAACATTTTACATCAACACTCCACTGACTCTAAAGCTTACAATAAAAACTTGTTTTTCTATTGTATCTATTTCAGTGCATTCATCAACTTACTAATAGTATTGTAATTATCATAATAATCATTTGGTTTCACATATAAATACATATTGAGGGTCAGTCCCAGTCTTAGCCCTAGGGTCTGAGGTCAGCTCAACTGTTGAAGCCTTTGCTACCACTGACTGTCCATTAACCCCCTAACATCACCAATGGGATTCCTGTGGATGCTGGTGCGCTTGACTTGTGCTTGGGTGGAGTGAGACCTGTCACACCCACTGCCCGTGACCAGTCACCATACCTTCTAACAAGGTAAGCCATTCATTCAGCCCAGTGGATCTCTTCATAATTCCTCAGGAATACCATGGTCTCAAGGAGGTACTCAGCAAGGTCATAGCCTTGTCAGTGCCACCTTATCGTACCTATAACTGCAGTCTGTCTTCTTCCAGGTGCACCTCTCCCCAGCATCTGCTTCTTCAGGCTGTATGCGCCCTGACCAGGAGGCCATTAATAATTATCTAGGTGAGTCGCTTAGGGCTGGCATTATCCACCCATCCTCCTCCCCCTCTAGGAGCCGGCTTCTTCTTTGTAGAGAAAAAGGATAAATAATTAAAGCCATGTGTGGACTACTGAACTCGTCTGGGATATCTTCAGAGATCCCACTAGTTGTGGTAGGGTTGTCTGCTACTGGGTAGGTTTGAGTGTTTGTATATCGGGTTTTGCAGCAGTCAGTCTATTATGGCATGTGACCTCATCCAGTTAATGCTTCATCCAAATTCGGAAGATTTTCATCTGTGAGTAGGGGGATCTGGGGGCCCACCCCTCCATGAGCTGGCATATTGGTTTAGTACCTGTATTTTAGGAGAACGAAGTTGACGCATACTTTTCCATATTTGGAAGAATCGCAACTACTTTAAATTGACCTAGGAGTTTCTGGACTCTATTGTTGCAATATAAGCTGTCTATGAAAGTACAAGAAGCATGGTCAGTTCTTACGCTTGAGTAGAGTTTGGATTATGACATGGTAAAAGCTGCTGTTCTTTGAGTTTCAGGACCTCTGATAAAGCAGCTGGCCGAACTTAAGTGGGAATTTGCTCGTGAGAAGTCCACACTTGATAAGTTGTGTACTGCAAGTGAGGTGAAAAGTGTTGCACTCTTATCTTATTAGAAGTGTTCAAGTCTTGTCTTCCTAAGCCTATGTGTTTTACGTAAATAAACAGAAGTGTGATATGTTATCCCAAGCCACAGTCCTTGCTGATGAGTTTGTTTTAACACATAAGACAATGTTCACTGTGCCTTTGTCGCGTATGGATGCTTTCTTGTGCCTGTTGTTAGTGGTTCTACTTCTGAAAACCGTGAGTCCTTTTATTGCCATGAGCCTGGTCACCTAATCACTACCTGCCCAGTGTTTAAACGTAAGGGTGTACTACAGCAGGATTTTGTAAAAAAGGTGATTCTGGTGTTTCGGTACCTCAGCCTGAGATTGAACCAGGCCTTGAATTGCTTATTTCCTCTGGTCTCGCATGTTTAGCCGACCTTGATGTGCAACACCCCGTCTAGATTTTGCAGGACACAGAGTCATTTATCTTGTATAGTGTGCTAGCCTTTTCTGACACTTCCTATGTGGGTATTGATGTCCTGATTTAAGGTATCGACATGGCAGTTATTCGTGTGCCCTTGCACCATGTGTTCCTTAAGACTGACAGGTAACCATTCTCCTGTCATGCTCCTGTCATATCTGAGGTGGTTTCAGAATCAGTGACAGAAAGAGAAAGAGAGACAGAGAGAGAAGTCGCTGTAAAATGAGTTCCTGAAATATTTGAGTAAAATTAGATCAGAATTAGTACAGGGGAACGAAATCAGCCTGGACTCCTGCACTCTTTCCGGCACCACCATGCACATTATGGACTCTGAAGAGGACGATCTGGAGGATCCACCCACTCTGCCCCCCACAGCCACGTCCACATTACCATTGGACAGTTGAGAGAGAGTCTAGTTGAGAGAGCACACTCAAAACAAAATCCCAGATAGCGCCACTACCAGACTGATGGAGCAGCTTAGAGACGAGGTCCAGCAGCTAAAGAGAGAGAGCCACACCAGCATAACAGAGCTCAGGGAGTGTCTACAAGAACCACAGCAGGAAAACCAGAGCCTGAGAGAACACATATCTCAATTAAAAGATGAACACATAAAGACAGAAAACCCTTTAACATCCCAGCTACACGTCATTAAAGGACAAATCCAGATGACTAGACCACACCCTTGTATATCAACACACACACACTCAGACACACCCATCACAAATATAAACCCTACAAACACAGAAATAAGCCGAATTACCATTATCATTACCGAATTCACCCACCAAACCACAAAGTGATCCTTCACCTGACACACACAATACTGCAAACAACACACCTCCCCTGAAAGCAACACATCTCAACCAGCAGAACCGAAACTCGTACGGTACTGCTCATGGACTCCAACAGGAAGTTTCTGGATCCCCAGAAGCTCTTCCTAGGACATCGGGTGACAGCAAAACGCTGAAGCACGACCAAATGCGCACTCCGACTCCTCCAGAAAGAAACGTTAGAAAGTCCTCAATGCATTATCATCCATACGGGCACAAACGACCTCCACAGCCAGTGGAGTAACAGTGGTAAGAAGGTTTTCAATTTCCAGAAAGCATTTGATTCAATTTGTCACGAGGGACTTTATTAATTCTACATCATCAAATTGATGTATTCGGAAAACAAATGTGGGGTCAAAATCATTATATAAGTATGTAGTTATTTAGTTTAATTGCTTAAACTTCTGAATTTTAACCTTGACTTAAACCTATATTTATTACCTATTATTATAATCTATTTATTTATAACACTTATTTATAACACTAGCTGATAGCTTGCTATTATGAACTTGCTTTAACTTTAATAAGCTCTCTAAACAAAACTATATTTCTGGACTGTGTTCAAACGGAACTTTACACTGGGCTACATACGCTTTTTTAACCTTCAACCTGTGTCTGCTGTTGCTCCTTCCTACTCGCAAACACACCACAAAAAGTCCTTACCAACTGCCCTAATCACGCGGTGCGACCCAACCCTAGACTGGGTCGTAACAGATTTATGGTTAAGAGCCAAATTATGGTTAAGAACATATACCCATTATATCTACTGCATTCAGTTTTTGAGCTGCAATAGCGTGCTAGAATCTTTTTCTAAGCTTGATCTCCCCAGTGCCTACCTGGTGCACATCCGGGAGGGCGATGAGTGGAAGATGGCATGGGACACTTTGTTTGTTGAACCACTTCAGGACCAGCAACAAGAGGTAAGTGTGGTAGGGAGTCTAGCTTCTAATCCGCTACAAATCCAGCAACGCCACGATGGTTGAGGACAACCTAGTGCTTGAGGAGGAGCTGAATTACTTCTTCACCTGGTTACACGTGAAATGTTCAGCAGCAGTAGCCCTACCACCTGACTTCAGCAGCTCTAGCCTCAGCTCTAGCCTCAGGAGCACAGGGTGATTTGCACACTGACGGCAGAGAACCCCAGATAGGTAGCTGGACCAGATGGAGTCACTGGGATGGTCCTCAAAGAGTGTGTGGATCAGTTGGCTGGGTTTTTTACAAAGATCTTCAACACATCACTGTCCCAGTCCTTCATACCACCATGTCTGAAGTCAGCCATAATTATACCACTGCCTAAAAAGACCAGCATCAGTAGCCTCAGTGACTACCAGTTGTTATGAATTGTTTTGAGAAACTGGTTAAACATCACATTCTTTGGGCCTCCCACCCACACTTGACTCATTTCAATTTGCATGTAGAACTAACAGATGAACAGAGGATGCCATTGTAACAGCACTCCACACCATCATCTCTCACCTGGAACTGCAGAGGCACTATGCGAAGCTACTCTTTGACTTTAGTTCTGCTTTTACTACCATTCTACAGAAAAGATTGATAGTTGAATTTTTGGACATTGGATTCAGCTGAACATCAGCTGCTGGATTAGACCGGGTTCAGAGAGTTAGAGTCGGCTCAAATGTCTCCAGCCCTCAGAATCAACACTGGATCTCCACAGAGCTGTGCGCGGTGTACTGCTCTATACCCTGTACATGTACAACTGTGTCAGGAGCCATCCAGACAACATTAAAATTAAGTTCAACACCACCTTGATTGGAATTATTTCTGATGGTGGCAAAACAGCATAAAGGAAGGAGGTCCACAGGCTGGTGGTGTGATGTACAGACAACAACTTGGACAACATCATCACCTGTGTCTGTTACCCGCACCTGCCCCAAGCCTAAATGCACTCAAAATTCTGCTTTAATACCCTTATTAGGATAAGCACAGATAGCTCTTGTAGAAATAACAATCTTAAACTAAGCTAAGATTACTTAACGTTAGATCGTTGACAAACTAAGCAGCAATTATAAATGAACTAATCACTGATAAACACACACACTGGCTTACTGAAACTTGGATTAGACCAGATGAATATTTAGCCTTAAATGAAGCCTCTTTTCCTGAGTACAGTTATGTTCAACACCCTCATCCTAATGGTCGTGGAGGAGGTGTAGCAACAAGATGTTAAATCCCATTATAAGGCTAATTGATTTAAAATACTGATTATTGTGACTGTTATTATTGTGACTGATCCATCATTAGGTAATTCTAAACCATACACTTTTCAGCTCATCGCTATTTATCACCCTCCAGGTCCTTACTCAGAATTCCTTCAGGAATTTGCTAATTTTCTTTCCTGCTTTGTACTTTCAACCGATAAGGCTCTAATTGTAGGTGATTTTAACATTCACTTTGAAAACAAACAGGATCCACTTAAAATTGCTTTTAAGTCCATTTTAGAAACCATGAGTATCACTCAGAATGTGCTGGGACCGACCCATCGCTGTAATCATACTTTAGATCTAATATTAACGTCTTGTATCGATAGAGATAACATAGATGTTTTGCCACAAAGTAAGCTAAAGTGAGCACAAAGTGAGCATTGGGCTGCAACAACCCAGTTAGAATGTACATTCCGTTCAACCCTGGATATAGTTGCTCCTGCTAGAGTCAAACATATTCGGGGGAAAAAAGCTAGCACCTTGGTACAATGACCATACCCATACTTTAAAGCAAAAAGCTTGTAGTTTAGAACGCAAGTGGTGACGTAGTAAACTGGAAGTATTTAAGATGGCATGGAGGGATAGCATGGCAGAGTATAAACAGGCCCTTACCAAAGCTAAATCTGTGTATTTATTCTCAATCATAGAGAAAAATAAGAATAATCCTAGATTTCTATTTAATACAGTCTCCAGATTAACTAAAACATCACAGAAACCGACTCTGAAGTTCAGCATGACTTCAACAGTAATGACTTCATGACTTTCTTTAACAATAAG
>JAUZST010022438.1:0-31888 GCA_034779995.1 Parotocinclus haroldoi
TAGGCAGAGCAACAGATACGGCAGAAAGTGGGTTGTCCGGAGGCGGAGTTTGTACCGAAAAGGGGAGCGACTTCGGCCGTGCGGAGGTGATTTTGGTACCAAATATCAGACGTACCACAAACCCCAGTAATATAAATTATATTTTGTTGCTATTGTATGTTGTTGAAATAGATCGTCAAATATATCGTTATCGCAAAAGTACCCTAAAATATCGTGGTATTATTTTAGTGCTATATTGCCCACCCCTATATATATAATTAGATTTCATATTTCTGTATCTATTTTGTATCTATTAGGTTTTTTCTGGCATAAACCGTGCCCTGATTTCAATTGATAGATGTATTTTTTTTTTCTTTGGTTTTGCGCCTGTTGAAGATTCAGTTTGGTTTTCTTGGTGTTTATTTTGCTGTAAGGATCAAATACAGAATGGCCAAGCGTCTGATCTGTACTCATATAGCAGATGGTCCAGTGTGTTGGTGAGCAAACACTCTGCTTTATTGCACTGCGCATTCTTCCTATGTTACACTTCCAGTCCTGACCAGTTGCACTTTTGGGGTTTGCAAACGTACGCCCACTCAGCGACAGCCACGTTGTGTGATCTTTTTAATCTGCCAGCTTGTTGTTCCTTTTTCAGACTTGGCCGAAGTCCCCGACACGAAAGCATGAGCGCGTTTGATTTCCATATGAACCGGTCTACTGGGTTGTTGTGGATCTTGAGGGGAATAAAATAAAGAAATAAAAAGACCAGATGCAGTATGAACTGGGTTATCCTTAGGTGCAGGTTTGGATACTCGGGGCTTCTGGTTGGCCATGGGTCTGAAACCCGGCCTGTTCTAGTCGGGCTTGTGTTCGAGACCTGGTCTTTCCTGACAGGGCGTGGGTCTGAGACCCAGTTGGTTCGGTCTCAGCGCGTTGCCCCGTGTTCTCCAGCCCCTGTAGGTCATGGTGTACATGAAAACCTCTCTCAGTCAAGACCCTGACCAAAACGTAGCTCCTGACGCACGTGGCATTAACGAAGTGACTCCAGAACAAAAGTCCGCCGGGTAAATTTAAACCTAAAAAGAGAAGCAAGCTTGGCTTTAGCTCCCAACAATGCAGAGGCAGCACCGGAGAGCTCTGTGCTCGCTTTCGCTCTTGTGACTCTCAGCTGTGGGTTTTTATATGCGCCTCACGTCGGCTGCGCTCAAGTACTTTTCCACTGTGTCAACTGGAGGCCACGTTGGCCCCGCGCAATTGCACCAGGCCTCTCTTGTCGCGCATGTGGCCCCCCGTTCTGATGGAGAGTGAGCGTAGGTGGTGTGCGGCCGTCCCCTCGGCCGTGCGGTGCCGCTTCATCTCCAGGGGATGAGCGTCTGCTTTGCTTAGCTTATCACCCAGCAATTAAAAGCGCTCTTATGGAGACGCGGATGCCCCCATTCGTTACCCGGGACATTTCGTTCATAGGTTCAGTCTGTTTTGACAACTCTGGCCCATGGTCGTTTAGGAGGAAGAGTTTGATCGGGCGCGTGGGCGAGACAATAGATAGGACGCTTCCGATCAGGCGCGTGCCCCTGACGGCATACGGCCGCACTTCCTGCCTTTCCGATAAGCAAGACGAGTGATTAGCTCGGTCAGTCTCGGTCATCTATCCGTGCTTCTTTTTGGCTTTTGTTTTGGTCTCTGTATTTCTCCCCTTTCCTTCCTTTCTGCTGTTCCTCACAAAGACTTTCACTTAAGACTCGGACTTATCTCGGACTGTTCTAAACCGAATAATAGTTTTTATCGCGTCTAACTGAGCCCAAATTCCCCCACATCATCTGAAACCTCAATAAAATCCTAGTTCCGTTTTTAGAGACTATTTTTTTTTTCCTCGTTCAGAATCGCATGTGTGTGTTTTTACACGCACGTGATAATCTGATACCTGCACACAGTTTGCATGCATGTGATTAATCAGATCATGGGAAAAACCCTTAGTGCAAGATGACTCGGGCATTAATCCTGTTTCCAATTTCCAATTTGGTGGGGCGGCACCGCCGCCTCTCAGGAAGAAGGTCCCGGGTTCGATCCCAGGGTGGGGCGGCCTGTCCTTTCTGTGTAAAGTCTGCATGTCCTTCCCTTGTCTGCGTGGGTTTACTCCGGGTACTCCTTTTTCCTCCCGCACTCAGACATGCGTGTTAGGTTAACTGATGTCTCTAAAGTGGCCCTAAGTGCGATTGTGCGTGCCCTGGGGTTGTTCCTGCCCTTGCGCCCAGAGTTGCCAGGTGGGCACCGGCTGGCCAACGACCCCGTGTGGATTAAGATGAATGAATGAATGAATGAATGAATAATTAATTCTTTCTTTTTTTATTATTTACTGTTCCGAGTCTCCACAAAGCGATGGCCATTTCGCTGCCTTTAATTCCCAGGGAAACAAGACGCCACAGTCGTTCGGGGGAAAGAGCCCAAGCAAAACCAAGTGTTTAGAATGAGCAGACCTGGCAACCGCCTCGATTAAGCACGAGTGCATGGGCAGTCTGAGATATTACATTAAAGCTCTTATCAGACTTAACAGATCTGATGTCTGGATCGGTTTTCGAAACGGCTTGAATAATCATAAACCTGCTAATTTATTCTCTGTTATACTCTAGTTATACAGAGTTTCTTAAAAAAGAATAAATACAGTACCAATCAGTAGGTACACCTGGCCTGATCGGCCAATCACAAGGCAGGAATCGTGGCACGTAGGAGGTGCTTCTGAAGTTCGAAAATCTGCCATATCTCCCTGACATTCCATAGAAAGTAAACTCTTAAAGCTAGCACTTAATCCGGATGCTGTTTTCTGCGTTGCCTTCTAAAGGCAAAGCTTTGGCTCAAAGCCCCTTTTAGAAACGTTTTTCTTCGTTGTTGAGCTAGGCTGAAGTTTGCTGTTGTACCGCTGACCCACAGAACCAGAGTTCTTCAGAGCCAGTGTTTGTTTAGCCGGGATGGATGACTTGCTTATCGTGCTCGAGCTAGAAATGTGGCTTTTGGCGAGTTTCTTGGGGCACACGTAGGCCCATTCTTTTATGCTGGCGCTTATATAATGAGTAAAGAGTGGATGGATGCGGTGTGCGATGGAGCCGCTGTGGCGCATGTACAGTACACTGTGCAAAAGTCTTAGGCCACCGGTGGACTTGTAGGTTTTGATTAGCTAGACTTTTGATTAAGGTTATTTGGCTTGTAAAAGTGTTTGCTCAAGTTTAAGAGGAGGACAGGAAATAATTGGCACTCCATCCTATAGACGCATGGGTAGAGTTTTGGACCGCCCTGTAGGTCTATGGGTTCCTGGTGCAGTATGGTCTTTATATCACCGGCTCTATGGTTTAGCAGAGATCAGGCATGCTGTGTTTAGACATTCGATGAGCATCCCTAAATGACAGCAGTAGGTAACAAATGGGATTGGTCCCCCCCCCTTTTTTTTCTCCCGAATGCTTGATTGTTTTTCATTCAGACAGAAAGGCCATTCATACAAAGCGGTGCAGTTACTGCTATTCAGCTATTCATCTCTCTCTCTTTCTCTCTCTCTGTCTTTCTCTCTCTTTCTCTCCCTCTCTCTCTGTCTCTCTCTCTCCCTCTCTCTCTCCCTCTCTCTCTCTGTCTCTCTCTCTGTCTCTCTCTCTCTCTCGCTCTCTCGCTCTGCCCCCTCCATTCTCTCCTCCTCTGTCTCTGGTGAAATGTAAACCTCGTTCAGAGCGATGACACAGTCTCATATTCGCTTGCTGCTTCCTCAGAGCGACCTCCTTTAATCGGCCTTTTTTCCCTCACTTAATTTCCTTTTTTTGTAGTCAGCTTTCTGTCTTCCCCTCATCCTCATATTCAGAAGTAAAGAGATAATCAACCATCTCTCTCGCGCACTCTCTCTATCTCTTTTCTCCCAGCTCAGAGCGAGCTTGTGTAAGTCTCTGTTTGTCTGCTTTCTTTATGCCGTTATCTTTTATACATGTTCTTATATCCGTCTTTTGTTTTTCTTTCTTCCTTTTTCATCTTTCAATCAATCCATTTCCTTCGGTCTTCTATCACGTTTTTCTTTTTAATGACTAATTTGTTTGCTGTTAGTCCTCTGTCCATCCTCTGTAGTCCTCTAAAGCTTTTGGGGGGAAAGCACGGGTGACAGCACAAGCTTCTCTCTCTCTCTCTCTCTCTCTCTCGCTCTCTCTCTCGCTCTCTCTCTCGTGTACTCTCTCTCTCTTGGCACTTGTCCTTCATTCATTCTCATCCCGTCCCAGTTCGTCTCCGCTTAGACTGTACGTCGCTGTAAAAAGAGACTCCGCCGTCTAGCTCCAGCGCCGGGCGCTTTTCAGGCTGAGCAAACGGGATCGGATTAATCCGCTCGGCGCGAGCGAGCGCGCGTGGCGCGTGCGAGGCGCGGGACATGCTGGCTGGGGTTGGTCACGGCTCACGAGGCGCTCGGCAGGGGATGTCGGCACGCCCGCGCGTGTGTGCGTGAGCGAGCATGTGTGCGCGCGCGCGTTAGGATGCGTATAGCGCGAGCCTGGCAGTGTGGCGCCGGCCGTGCTAGGATGATGGCTGTGGTGAGGACGTCTCTGCAGAAAGTGGTGCTCTTCTTACACCGGCTCCAGAGGATGGCCATCACCTCGCCACGCTACCAGAAACTCTGTAAGGTCAGTCACGCTCCACCCTGGTTCGGACGCGAGGTCGGCCGGAGTTTTACTTCACGCCAAGTTTCTGACGCTTTGGCAGATGCGAAGCGTTAACTTTATATACAAGACTGTTCTTCGTGAGCCATTCCTCCCGTGGAGTGACGGTTCAGGGCTCGGTTTGACAGCTTGTCAAAGAATTATGGGATCGTCTTCTCTAAGATGGACACATGAGGCTCCACTAAAGTCTAACAAAACAAAACAGGACAGCTAGGAGAACTAGAGGATGTCAGTCTTGAGTCTTGGGGGGAAAAATGGGTGCCAGTTTGCTCGTTGTAAACATTCAACATTTAGTTTTCTATAGTTTTTCAACACTGAACCTAACACACAGTTGAGAATTTCATCATGAGTAGTGCTTAATCACAGGAAAAACTTTCTCATTTCTGCTTTTCTTGTCCGACTTGAGTTTTCCGAAAATATTTAACAAATAAGTCCGATGTAACCACATGACGAGCATTAGGACACCGAGTGCATTCTAAGGTCTGAGCAAAAAAATAACGTCTAACATAATCTACGTTTCAGGATAGTAAGTTGAACCTGACGTTCTCCGTCATTTTTACAGGATCATGAAATATACGGGAAAAAAAAAGACATTTTGGGTTTTTTTTTTTTTCCCTCCCTATGATTTTCAGAAGATCCACATGGTGCAGCTTCCTATTGAACTTTATCGAGCTTCCTAATGTGACTTGTATGCTCCCAAATTTCCAGATGTGGGAATATGATGGGACAGGACTGAATGAAAAAATGGGGACATGACTAAAATATTTATTATGACGTTAAATATTATGCTTGTGAAGATCCTATTTAATGCATGTTTGGGACATGGAGTGATACAACACAAAAAAGAAAAAAAAAATCCCATTGAAAGGTTTTAATCATTACACTTCATTATAAACTTCATTATAACTTCATAATAAAGTTCAATTTTAGAAATCAGGGCCGACTAACAGATTGTTTTGACCCTTCTACAGTCAGGGGAAGCAGGATCAGAAAGGGTCTTTTTGGAAGCCCTTTTTCAGAAGGGAACGAGGTGAAAAGACTAAGATATCCTAAAGATGGTTATTGGAGTGGAGAATTACTTGGTCGACAAAAGCTGTTTTTGGGCGGGTTTGGGGCCAGAACTTTGAAAATCTGTAACGTATGGTCATTGTAGCGTTGCTAAAGCACCAAATGGAATTCGTGCCCCAAGTCTTTGCACTGTACTGTAATTGAGTCTGGGCTGCACGTTTTTATGCACTGCTTCTAAAAATGCGGGGAGATTTCGAAATGAATATGACGCCGTTACAAAGGAAGCATTTGATGTTATTTCATTAAACAAGATCGTCTAACTGAAAAGTCAAAAGTTATATTAGACAATTGAGATGCAAACTTGATGAGTAGGAGGTGACATATCCATGGGGATGAACAGAAGCAGGTCAAACTGGACCAGAGTGCCCCCACATAGACTGTTCAGTAGAGTGTACGGTCACCCAAGAGTGCCAGAACACGCCGACAGTGATGGGGCATGGAGAGGATCAGATTATCCAGCAGTTCTTGTGGGATCCTCTTAGGGCTGGGCAATATGACAATATCTTATCGTATCGTGATTCAGTTTGTTGTTGTGATAGACGATGTGTTTTGCTGAGTATATCGAGGATATCGTCAGAGCTTCAAGAACACTGACCAAATGCATGTTTCATTATAAAGAGTGTCATTAGTCCTGGATTACTGGATAAAGTGCACTTTACTAAGTATGGGATAATATTTATTAGTTTTTAAGAACGCCCTACTGATGCATTTTATATTTTATGACATGTATCGTGAAAATGTCTTTAATAATCGTGATATAATATTTTTTACCATATCGCCCAGCCCTAATATATAGTAGTATATGATTGATATACAGTAGTATTTAAAAACAAAATTCACTTTAAAAAGTGAAACGAGCACAGTATCTCTATAGTGTATGTAATAATAGTGCTGTTACAATTAATGATAAATTTAATTTTATATAGCGCCTTTATCAAACCTAAGGACGCTTTAATCAAACTTCCCTCTTATGTTTCCTGACTTGTGTGTGTTCAAGTGTGCACACATCTCCCCTGCCCACCTGTTGAAAGGTACAGAACCAGAAGAGCTAAAATCCGTGTGTTCATGTGAAACATTTCAGATGCTGGTCCATTTATCTGTATCCACATACATACAACAAGGTGCCCCGCTTTCTCCGTTTCTCTGCAGAGCATGTGTGAACAGGCATAGGAGGGAAACTGTACACGAGTTTATTGATCTCACATAGCACTGTTCCATTGAACGGGATTTAAAAAAAAACCTCATAAATGGATTAGCACACGTACTTTACTTGGTCAAACCTCTCAGGTATATTCTCAGCCACTAAAACCTACTCGGTCCTTGACCACTGTGAATGATCTGCTCTGGATGCTGATTTGTATTGATTTTTTTTCTTTTAAATTCTATTAAGTTTTGAGGGCTCCCCTGATTTTGAAGGTCAGCGTCGTGTGCCTTTTAAAAACTCTGCAGAGGGTAGCTCCTCACTTTGGTGTGTTTTGATAATGGGTGTGGTAAATGATCACTGGAGCATATTTTCAGAAAAGTGGATTTAAGAACATTAATGTGGTCTTATGATTTAAGGAAGCCTGGCATGTTTCCAGGAATTCTTGTTGACGTGCCAACCTGCTGGCTGTCACCTAAATGAAGACTTTTACACGTACTAAAATGCTAAAATATGAAATGTTCCTTGCCTTCGTTGCGTTTGGAGTTCCAGGAGGTTCCACCGCTCTGCTTACTTTTAAGGAGCCGCATTACACCTCATATAATTAAATGGTTTACTAAAGACTAAGGTTAATCACCGTCCTTGACTATTTGAAATGTCATGTTATTCTTAACCTTTGTTTGAAAGTGGCACAGACTGGCACTGTTTAAACAAACTGAGTTTGCTCCTTTAACTCATTCAAGCTGTCCATAGAGTCTTTCCCATGATGGAATTTCCTTATTAATCCGTTGGATTCCATCATCTCTTCTCTTAGAGGCGGATTACTTCTGATTGATGGCGATTAGTCCTAAACTGTGAGCTCCCTATCCTATCCTGTCAGAACGTTATCCACTACTTGAACCTTGTGAGCTTGTGGTTCAGTTTTATGATTGACAGGGTGATAAATGACGGTTCACGTGATGCTCGATAGTATGGTCTTATGTTTAGCTTTTCACAATTTTGGCAGCGAGTCGACCACTATATGCAACATTACAAAACGATATACGTGCAGGAAAGCATTTATGGTGCTGCAGGGTTGGATTTTGAAAGAGTATGGTTTCCTGAGGGTTGCCACTAACCAACTGGTGGTTTTCAAATCAAGTGTGGGCACTGAGGCTTTCTGTAAATGACACTGTAGGTTTGATTTGTACTGCCTCTCCTTTATGAACGGGGAAGATGATACAGGAACATTTAATATAACAGTAAATATGTACTGTATAGGGACACCTACACATCATACATAGAAGAGCTCTTATGCCACCCACAAATATAGAAGCCTACAATTGTCCAAAAAGTCTTATATTAAAGCATTAAGATTTCTCTTTACTGGAATTTGGGGGCCTAGGCCATCCCCTGATAAATGTAATGGCATTGTCCCTACTTTGACTCCAAATTTGACGGTTGGCACAATGCAGTGAGACTGGTAATGTTCTCCTGGTATTTGCCAAACCCAGACTTGTTCATCAGACTGACAGGGTGAGAAGTGGGATTCTTCTCTCCACAGGCCGTTTCCACTGCCCCAGAGTCCAGTTGAGGTGTGCTTCACGCCAATCTATTCAACAGTTGGTTATGCAAGGCTTGCGTGCAGCTGCTCGGCCATTGAAATCCTCGCAGCTCCCGGAACAGGTTTTGATGATGCTAATGCCAGAGTAGGTTAGAAATTGCAGTGGTACCTATAAGGTTCCACTTTTCAATAATACCGCTTGCTGAGAGGCTGTCATCCTATTACAGTACATGTTCAGATTCAGTGTGTTGTTTAGAACAATCCATTCTTTGTCAAAATAGACTGCGTGCCGATGTGCATGATTTTCTGCACCTGAGGTCATGAGAATGAATGGAAAACCTGAATTTTATCTTATGGTGAAAAATAGTTGTATAACTTGTAAATTGTCACTTGCAATGATGTTTCAGGTACTGAAAGTTTTCAAGTAAAAGGTCATCAGCACGATCATTATTTGGCTTTATGTAAAAGACGACATATATTTGAGTACTAAAGCTTAATGACATGCTGGGCCAGAGGGCAGAGGTGAACACAAATGGCAAACAAACAGAGCTTGGGTAATAGATGCACACATTTGATGTCTGAAAGCAAGCGGCATCATGCCAACCACTTCAGAAAGAGGGTTTAGATAGGAAAAGATGTTAGCACGGCAATGTGGGACAGGTGAAATTTAAATTCCATACACCGTCTGTGCTGCACAATTAAGTCAATGTCAATTCAAGTTTTAAGATCTAATATTTCAGTCATTTTAATGTTAATAAACAAGAAATAACAGGTAATTATGGGACAGCTCGCACACCCTGGTTGCAGTTATGCCTCAGATTTGCTTACTACTGGTTTTACTTTAGCAAATGCTAGTTTTGGACAAGCAACGTTTTGAAGCTGAAACCAGGGACTCCCATTTGGCACCGTAAGGATAATTGTGATTGTTTGAAAGCAATTCTGAGACATGACTGACAGCTTTTTTGGGATCTGTGAGATTTGGCGTGGCGTGTCTGTAATTAAAATTTGTTTGTTTCCTTACATAGCAATATGTAATCATGGTCATGCGAGTTGTCAGTAATTAAAGAATGTATTTTAATCAGTATGCATCGGAATGCAGCTTACAACAAACACTTCTTTTTTGTCGTACAACTTGGTGTTGTGGCAGTGATCTGGACAACAGGACATTAATGTGAGCTCATGTATCATCTTGGTATCTTCCATGCCAAATGTGAATTTTCAACAAGACTTTATTTACTCTCTTCTTATAAAAGTACCTAATCCTTGTATGCCTACTTTTTTATGTAATGTCACCCCAGCATGAGTGGATAGTTGTGAGAGGAGCAAGATTACAGGGATATTAAAAGTGTCTAATTAAATATAAATCCTTCTTTGGGTTGCAAAGGTCTTGTTTAAGTGTTTTTTTTTCGTGGTTAGTTATTTTAAATGAATAAATGCATCCTGCTGGGGATTATACTGTTTTTTCATATGTCTGTGTATTGCTTTTTAAAGAAAACAAGAACATTGGTTACAACAGTTTACATTTGACATTTGGACATTTGCATTTAGCAGACACTCTTATTCAGAGCAACGTACAACTCATACAGTCTTAGAATTTAAGCAGTTGTGGGTTAAGGGCCTTGCTTAAGGACCTAACTGTGACAGAGGTGGCATTTGAATCCTGGACATTCTGGTCCATAGTCCAGTACCTTAACCGCTAGGCTGCCACAGTCCCACGGTACATGATTTCTTATGGGAAGCATTCTCTGTGTCGCATTCTCTTGTCGTATTCAGCACTTGACATACCTTCTGGAACCAATTTATTATAAATATTGAGGTTCGACTGCATAACACTGTCTTTCTCTTGAAGAGAAAAAAAATGTTGTCCAAATATGTTGCTTTTTTTATTGTGTAACGCACGGTGTGTAACAACCTTTAGTCTGGCAGTTTTGTAGCCCACGGAAGGTCTGAAGGTAAACCAGCTGTACAAGACAGTACATTCAGCATTATTCATTTATTTAGCAGACCTGTGTTGCTCGTCAGTGTATCTCTGTCTCCTATCAGACAGGAAGAAAATCATTCTTTAAGGTTAGGTGTTGTATGTTTATATACAGAGTGAGCAAAGACTAGTTTCCCTCAGGGCACAGACTCACTGACACTCACTGTGCTCTTCCATCCGTCAAAATTAGGCTTCCACCTGATCAGAGTCTCGCATCGCTTTGTAAAATCTTTTTTTCCGAGGTTCACTCCAGCTCATAAAGTGCATTTCAAACAACATGCCATTCCGTTCCCTCGCACTTCACAGAGACAAATCTTTACCTCTGAAAACTATCCGATCCTACATCTGATGTGAAATTCTGCTGCTTGTATTTAATGTTCCCAAGTTTACACACCCTCTCCACTCCCTAGAGCGGCTCGCATCAGATTGAAAACTCTGATACTTGCTTACAAAGCTAAAAATGGGCCCGCACCCTCCTACCTTGCAGCACTTATCACACCCCGCACTGCACCTGGCACACTCCGGTCCTCTAGCACTGCACGACTGGTTCCCCCCGTCTGTGTGGTGGAATGAACTTCCTCTCAACGTTTAAACAACTGAGTCTCTGGCCATCTTCAAATGCCATTTGAAGACCCATTTATTTATTTTATTTATTTATTTTTAAGTATTATTATTTATTATTATTTACAACTAACCCCGCCTTCTTTTTCTGTCTTTTTTTTTTTTTTAAAAAAGCAAAACATACACAATCTTTACAGTTTCAGAGGTGTATTCTTGTTTAGATTCCTTATTATTAGGAATAGATTATATTACCGATGTCTTAAAGCTCTTTAAGCCGTTCTGGATAAGGGTGTCTGCTAAATACTATAAATGTAAATATAAATCTCTTCTGAAGGGTAACGTGCCTCTTGCAGGTCTTAATGTTTTGTTGTGCTGTTTTTTCTTGCCAATGTTTATACCTTTAACTGCTTTTTGGAACGAGCCATGGCGTATTAAAGAAATAGAGAGCCGTGCAAACACATCTGTTTTATATTCAGTTTTTTTTTAGTTCTCTATAGTAAACTTTACAAAGAGTAATTGAGTGCGGCTGAGCATCAGGGAGAGATTTGGTATGGGTATTTGGGTGCCTGAATGAGATTCATTCAACTCCCATCACCAGACACTTAATCCTTACACATACCCCTGGAGGTAATTGCAAAGAGTCAAGCCAAGCATCAGAATAAGAAAGACAGGCGATTTAAGTGACTTTAAACATGGTATGGTTGTTGATGCTGGTCTGATTATATTTGCAGTCTCTTATCAGCAGAGAAAGGTAGCCTATATCTATAGCCCCCAACATATGGGATATTTAACACCAGAGCTGAGAGACTTCTAAGTTTGCTGGCAATATTAAAGCTGAAAAAAGTATCTTCTCACTCGACAGATGGAACCTTCCTGCTTACCTATAATCCACTGTTAACATATCGATCTCTATAACTGTTAAAATGGCTCAAGAGAAGTTGCTTCGTTAAACATCCCATAACTACCTACTTATCAGCTGGGAGGGACATTATGGTAGATTAAAGAACAGGAAACAGATTGAGGATAAAGACGGCTAGAGCGGAGATGCAGAAGAAGAGCTTGTGCCCAAAAAAGGAACTGTATCTGTTAGGTTGAAAAAAAAATCAGACTTTGACCAAAAGGCTATATAAAGCAAAGTTTGTTGTTATGGCTGTTGGCAACACTAGCATGTTTTTCTTTCACCTCAGCAGAAAATGTGTCATAACAAGAATTTAAGGGATTATGGTCTTCGATGCAGCCAACCAGTAGCACCAGTGAAGCCAAAGGCTCAAACATCACATGAAGAGGCATTTTCTCGAAGCACTGCATATTATGGGAAAAGCAAGCGCTGTAATACAGTAATAATCAAGTAGAGAGAGGTTGAGGTCAGTTCACACTTAAGAGAATTTGAACTAAAAATGTAAATTCTTCACAGGTCATAATTGGTCCTCACAGCACTGAGTTCTCCCACAGTCTCACCTTTACTATGTGCCATTTTCTGGTGTTTATGAGAATATTTGTTGTCAAGGTGATCAGTACATGTTCTGTCATTGCATACAACGACTGGTCACCTGTAGTGGTGACATGAGGGACACAATATATTATATTTAGAACATCCTGAGGCCACATATTGCCTCTAATTGCAGGGCTTCTATTTTGCCTTTTTTCAGTGGGATAAGGCTCGCTCAAGTTCAGCCCAGGGATGTCTAAGCCAGATTTATTGACAATCGAGCATTTGTGGGACCAGCTAGGACAGTGAACTACAAGTGAAATCTGTAGTTGGTGGAAATAAATGGACCACAGGATACCACATGGAACCTGTGTGCCTATATACCTAACCGTAACTCATCTTCTGATTAAGCTAGAGGTGAAATAAAGGGGTACTAGAGCTTCTATCAATTGTACAATATTACCCAAGTAAACGTATATTTAAATTCTTATATTGTAATTACTTCCTTATGTCATCATTACATTCTCACACAGTTCAGTTTGATCCCATCAATATCTTCTTGGTGAGTTATTTTGGCAATGACTGTATATCCTTGTTGTCCAATGTATAAGAAAAATCCAAACTTCCTACACAGAAATATGGAGCTTATAAAGAACTAGAACAAATGAATGTAACTTCTGATCGTAATATAATTTTTCTAGAGTCCTGTAGAGTTTCGTCGAGTTTTACTGAGTGCTAATTGCTATTAAATCACCACATTCTAGACTGAATTTGAACATCAACTGGGGATGGCTTTTTACGCTAGTTTGAATATTTATTACCAAAGGGTATGTTTTAATCCGTTATGGTCCAAGCTGTAATTAAGGAGAGACCTTTGAATTTGCATAATCTCTTCAAGTGTTGAAATGGGGCTATTGTTGAAATGTGTAAAGTGATGGATTGTCGAGTGATGTTTTACCCTATCCTGACCCATTCTGCATTGTTCTTTTGTCCATAAAGTCTTTTTTTTTTTTAGATGCACTGAAACTTTAGTCAACAAAATGTACAAAGGAAATGACTGTTTACAACTGAGACCTATGAAAAAGGTGCGCTCACAAAGTGCACTCACAATGTGTCAATGGTATTAAATTATTTAAAGGACAGCGCAAGAACAGCCAAATGCTCTCAAATTTGCGAGCACTAAACAGTGTAGCTAGCATGCACAGAAGCTTCAGCACTTAGGACATGCATGTTATTCGCTTTACTGTTACAAACAAGGGTTTTATATAGCAGTGGATGTCTTTAGGCAATGGTGGAACAGATGAAAGGGGTCGATATGCATTATGGTTTATTGGCAGTGCAGTGCTGGGCAGGTGGTGTGGGGCTTTAAGAAAGTGTGATGAACAGTAAGTTGATTTTAGTAGTATTTCTTTCCTTTTATTTACTGCAAAAGGCATCTTCAGTTTGAGCAACAGATCAATTTGGAGGTTGTATGTTCTTCCTGTGTCTGCATGGGTTTTCTCAGGGTTTCCTCCCACATTCCCACAATAAATTGAAAAATGAACGAATGAATGCGTTCATGTTCCCTGACTATGGACCAGAAGGCTCAAGGTTCTAATCCCACCTCTGCTTGGCTGCCACTGTTGGGTCCTTTGTGCAAGGCTGTTACTCCACAATTGCTTGGATTGTAAAAATGTATCAGTTGTAAGTCATTCTGGATAAGGTCGTCTGCTAAATGACACAAATGTCAATGAATTTGTTTTGATTTTGGTTTTCCGGTCATTGTTTCTGTATTAGTTACTTATTTCTTATTGCAGTACATCACTAGTTTCTTGTAATTTTTTGTACCATTTTGTCAGTGAGCAATGCTTTGCGTTCCCTATTGTCCTGGATACGTGTATTACCTCCACTGTAGCACAGTTAGCACTGTCTTCTTGTAGTTTTCTATTACCTGCACAATAAACTTGTGAGAGGAATGCACTTAATATTAGCAGTGGTGAGTTCAGCTGTTACAATTCATCTGGTTTTTTAAAGCAAAAAGTGTTAAAACCAGCATGGAGAAAATTAAATACTTGTCTTTTCTGCCTTAAGACCTGGCAACGCCTGTCTTGCCTTAATAACTACACCAAACCTGTCAGCAAGGGCGTAGGTTATATTTTAACAGTGGTAAGGACCATAACTACAAGTTTTTCCCCCACTCTTTTTAATAAGCACAGTGCTTATTATAGCCCTTGCCAAATGTGAATAATTATATGCATGTACAGACCCAAGCTGGCATGCCTGCACACAAATGAACACTTAACAGGTTTATTCACTGTCCAATTCTTGTACAGGTATTAGGGCTCCAAGATGAAAATAAAGTCTTCCATCAACACTAAGATCAGACCAAAATACCCTGCTCCTTTTAAGCCTCAATACCCAATTTAATCTGCTGTAGTGTATTGCATGTAATACATTCTGGTTGGCTGCAGTATTGATTTGATCACTAAGCCATTAAAAACCCAAAACCCAGTTATTGTAGTACCAGTTATACTGGTGACTTTATTGTGAATTGCTTTAGCTGTTTTCCTAATTACCCAGGAATGTTAACAATAATCAATACTGAACTTGATTTTAAAACTTTATGGAACACTGTAACTAATGTTACGGAGAACCTCAGTCTTTGTGCCCATAATTTACCCATGGATTATATTGTGTTTTACCCACTGGTTATTATATTCACTTTATTTGGCAGCCGGTTCATCAGTGTTACCCTGGTAGTGTTCTCATCCACTTCAAACCAGGCAAAACCACAGAATATAAATAATAAAAATGTTTAATAGTGATTATTTGCATTTGGTTACATTAGCTACCAGAATTATTCCTGCTTGTATTTGAAATTTTGCTCATAACGGCTTGCTAGCAGATTCTGTCCATCAGCACACAGTATAATTGAGCCCAGTCTATTGGTGCTGTTTGACAACATGCCTGGCACACGTGATAACAACTTGCACATGCTGTGGCTATCAACGGTTTCTAATAAAATGAATATTTTAAGTAGAATTTTGTCAAAACTTGCATTGTCCACTGTTGTGACTATAAGTTAACATGAAAAAAAATACCATAGGCATTTGACAGCAATAATCTTGGTACTTACAGAGATGCACTGTTGATCAACCTCGTATAACCAGAAAATTGCATTTATAAAAACTACTTTATTAGAGTCTCAAAAATGTGCATGTTTTAAACATTCACTTCAGCTTGAAGTTGGCTCTTCTGTTCTGGTTCAAAATTTTACTTGATAAATTAACATCTTTAGAATTTTTATTCTATTTATTGTTAAATGTCCAAAGTCGTATGTTAAACAAATAAAATTAGATGTAACTTTATTTGAAAAAGGTCTGTTGCTAAAATATTGAAATTAACTGATTCAGAAATACAATGTGCACATGGACTATGAATCATCTAACATCATGCATTTTATTTGGACTGTTTTTGGCTCATTTTGATCCCGCTGTCTGTCATTGCTTTCAAGCAGGCAAGTCCAAAAGACCATCATTACATGTACATAGCGTCAAACGTGACTATCACAGCTGCTTTTCTCTGGATGCCAAGCTGTCAGAATTCTCTTATCAATGCTACATCATATTGACATACAGTGTGTGGTCCAGTGGCGAGATAAAGTAATGTCTGGCAGAGTTATATGCTGTGATATCAGCTCAGCTCACAGATAAAAAGAAATGAGAGTGCTGTCTGGCTTTGACTTCATAAAATCAGAATTGTTGGCACCCTTAGCAAGCATGCGTAAAATAACTACAGAAAATTGCTCTTCTGTTTGTTGTAATCTTGCAGATAAATTGAGAAAATGTTCACAGTTGAGGTTTTGTTTAGCAGTGTTTTTATTTGGGTGAATCACTACCATTAACACAACTGTGTGACAGTTATTGGCGTCTCTAGAAATTCTGAGAACCAGAATGTAACTTTATTAAGCATTTTTGTTAAATAGTGTAGGTAGTCTTAAGTGATAATCCTAGATGTCCTGTTTCATTAGGCTATAAATATAGATCAAATGTAATTTTTGTGTTGTTAATTTGGGTGTATTTTTTAATCCGTGTCCTTTTGGGAGATGTAGCCATGATTCAGTTGGAGCTTTTTTGGCAAAAGCAGGAATCAGAGCAGCCTAGGGACCAGATATTGTTTTGGAAACAAACCCAAAAATGAATGGCTTTGTATTGGTAGTGAATTGATGGGACAAAATGCATGTTAATGCCCTGAGATGGGCTTCGTATTTTACTGTTCATATTCTCAAATTGTACCCGACTTCAGTCACTTCAGATTGTGACCCTCAACAGGATAGAGTGGTTACTAATATTAAATTAACCGACAATAGTAGCAGGACTAATTACTGCGCTGTGTAGTACGTTCCAGTGTCATATCACTAGATTAATTATTACCATGAAGGAAAGAATAGAAATGCTAATAAGAATTTCTTTCTCCATCTTTGTTCGGGATAAACTGGGTCACACAAAGCAGAACACTTGATGAGGCTTTTGCTCAAGGTTATAAAGGTAACCGTAGTATTATTAGGAATATCCCTATTCAAAGTCCTGAATTTCATCTAATATTTGCAGAAGTACACTGCTCACAAACGTTCGGGGATATTTGACTATGGGACATTCCATTTTTAGGTATTCCCTAATTTTTGTGAGCAGTAAGTGAGGTTATGTCTGCTAAGAGAAGTACATCTTTAAGTCTCTCTGGATAAGGTGTGAATACTGTGGTAATCAAAAAATACAGAAATGATGCTCTGAATTTTAAATTTCATCTGATATGTTGCACTCTCCTGTGCTAAATGAGAAACTCTAGCAATAATGCCTGCTGGGAAATGCTGTGGTCATGACATTTAATAGTTTATTCTTTAATTTTCAAAATGATTCAATAAATTCCATGAGACGTTCAATATTCCATTTAAAACTTTGCCCAATTGTAGTTTTAGCCATAAAAAGGTCTTTTACACGTTTTAAGGTATGCTATGCTATGATACTGTATATTTATATGATATATGATGAAGTCCTCGGTTTACAATACATTCAACTAATGATGGATTTAGAAAAATATATACCCATCATAAGTTGGAAAGTGAGGAATATCTGTAAATATGCCAAGTCCTTAAAGTCATTAAATAAGCTGAGCCCCATGCTTATATTGCCTTGGGCAATTCTGCCACGTTTGGCTACTCAGATGATTTGTGCCAGGAGACAAAATACAGACACCACCAGACTCTGATGCCTTTGTCATCAGATGTACGTGCTAGACGTCGGTCTGCAAAAGACATTCAGGCGGTTGAAAGAAATGGGTTCAATCATCTTTTGAATACTTTTTGTAAAAAGTTATTTTCTTTTTCGATAGAATTCCAGAAAATTGAGTTTTGTTTTTCGCATATAGCGCGCTGTAACCACCAATATTTGAAACTGCCATCTGTTTTTAAAAATTAACTCGCCAAATTGGTGCCATCTGATCCGTGCTCAATTGCAAAGGATGGTGCGTTTTAAAGCTTAAACGCTTGAGAAGGTGGAAAATGTTTGCATTAATGCTCTAGGTCTGTGGCTATTATATTACATACTGTATTTTTAGCATTTGTGAAGCTAATAAAAACCTTTTTAAGCTGTAATGCCAACGATCAACTCAGTTGTTTAGATGGTTCTTTGATCATGTTTCTTTATCTCTTTAGTTGGAAATTACTATCAAAGATATTAGTATTAAAAGGATTTCCCCTAAAATCAAGATCAGCATTAATTAATGTAGGTCTGAAGAGTAACGGGATCTGTAACCAACGTGGATTTTGCAGTTCAGTCTGCAAAAGTAAAATGGCAATATATAATCCACAACCATGTTTTGCCAAGTTTTTCTACGATTAAGTACCAAACTTCCTAAATGTGGGCTGACTTTTTGGAATTACAGAAAATACCTCACATGGGTTTGTGACTCCCCTTCTAACATTGCGTAGCCCCATCCCATCGCCCACTCAAACCTTTGGATTTAGATTTATTCACAGTTTGTAGTTATGTAGCGGCAATGAGGCAACGAAGCACCTCTGCAATATACTGCCCACGAAAATATTTTTTGTTACTTTCCTACATCATGCTTCAGTTAAGTTCAGCAGTTTGGCAGAAAGCTTAAACAGGTTTTTTTTTCCAGAAGATTGTGTCAGAAGCTTTATGATATGCCCAACTGCCCTTTTGCATCCAACATTGTTTTGCAGTGCTTTTCCTCTGCAATGTCAGTGCATTGCTTTTAACACTAGAGCCAGACTACAGAACAGGGAGTGTGACATGGATGTCTGATTAGTAGACAGCTCACAAACACCTAGAGCTGAAGATTAGCATGCCTCTCTCTCTCTCTCTCTCGCACACACGCACGCACGCACACACACACACACACACACACACACACACACCAGCAGTTGGGCAACGCACAGCTTGTTGGTTCTTGCCTGAACCCTTCATATTCATCTGTAGTCTTTACAACCAGCAGCCGAAGGAAGCATGTGGCATGTAACATTTCTTTCTGAAACAAAGATTCATTACTTATCTTTTAATTCACAGCTTATGTGGATTCCCTTTGAAAAGAGGGTATTAATCACAGTTTGAGCATACGCACAAGTAGTCCTAATTCATTAACTGTAATTTTTCCACCGTTTTTTAATACAGCCTCAAAATGGAAGTAAGCGGCCTGATTAATAGGCTGACCACCATATGTGAATAGTTAGCATGAAGAAAGAAACCAGCCCAAGGAATTATGTTACTAAATACACCATTGGGTTCTCAGTTTTGGATAACTATAAAAATTAGGATACATTTCCAAATCAAATATTCCGAAATATTTCGTTAAGTGTACTGTTTACACTTTTTGTTTAAGGTACTTTCATACTTTTCTCTCTGTGCAGAAAGCAGGCTGTAAGACACTTAGTCCTAGTGATCGTAATGTTGTTTTCCTTACCCTTTTGGTACCTGGTCTTGCACCTTTCTTCTACTCTGTGGTATTTACATTTTCATCTACGTTATTTAGCAGACGCCCTTATCCAGAGCCACTTACAACTGATACAATCTTACAATACAAACATTTGTGGCTTAAGGGCCTTGATCAAGAACCCAACACTGGCAGCTTGGCAGAGCTTAAGATTTGAACCCTGGACCTTCTGGTCCATAGTCCAGTGTCTTACCCACTAGGTCGCCACAGTGTGGTAGAGGTACACTTGGTCACAGATCTAACCAAAGTGTGCAGGGTTTGCCAATAAAAGGCTGAACCTGTGGAATTGGGGCTTTCCAAGACTGACTTTTTTGTGTATTAACTTCACTAACGCTTATGAATAAATTCAACGTATGAGTAACTTCAGCGGACTGTCATTCTCTCTGAAATACTCATATTTCACACAAGCTGTCCATGAGCGTTTTATCTTAGTAGCTTGTCTCCCCAGACAAATGAAATGACTGCCAGAGAGAGTGAGAGAGACAGAGTGGTTGAGTGAGCATGTCAATTCTGGAGTGACAGTTACTGAGTAGTATCCTGAGGTTTTATGGAGATCAATGGTAACGAGTTGGCTAAAATTGAACATACTCGTTTCATCTGCCAAGAAACACACAGCAGCACTAAGAGGACTTCAGATGGATCGTTAAAGAATGTCAGTCAGGTTTTTATCTGTTTTACGATAAGGCTAAATGGGTAGACAGATTTTATATTTGCAGCATTACGTATAAACCATACTCTGTAACAGTAATTCAGAATGATTATGCAGAAGAGTATCATTAAGCATCGGAACCATTAAACATTAGTGTTTTCAATGAAAGTCCATTAAAGTCGTTTTATTATCCATTAGGGAATTTTCAGTTAGTTATAAATTGTCCATTTCTGATTGCCAAGCCACTTCTGATCCCAGTCAATGTTGTGTTTCCAGAGCCCGGGGCATCCAGGGTGACTTTTTTTTTTTTCTAGCACAAATGCCATCTATATAGTTTTTATGTAATATAATTACATTTTCAAATAAGAAAAGACTAGGGCTGTCGAATGTGTAAATTATTTATTTGCGTTCAGGACTTTTTTGTTAAATAGGATTGTTTAACGTTTAATTTACATCCATTTGACCTTAAAGAAATGGCTTCCATAAAAGGCTTTCATAGCCATGCGAGTAGAGAATAAAACCTATACATTTAGGGGTTTGGTGGGTAGCACTATTGCCTCACAGCGAGAAAGTCTTGGGTTTAATCCCAGATCAGTCTGGGTTTTTTGCGTCTTCTCTGTGGGTTTACTCTGGATGCTCGAGTTTCCTTCGAGTCTTAAGACAGGCTTTAAGTTAATTGTTCAATCTTTTGTGACCATCGTGTGCTAGTTTTTGCATACATGTATATGTATTGGCCAATGTCTAGGGTTGTTGCTGCCTTGCACCCTGTGCCAAAAGCTGGGCACCGGCACTCCTGCAACCGTGACCAGGTTTAACAGATAAGAAAATGAATGAATGAGAATGCATTTATTAATCTTTAAGAACTATAAAACATTATTTTCATCAAACTATTCATTTGTCGGTGGACTTTTTATTCTCCATTGATAATTTAATTCGACTTTAATATGAAACACCAAGTACAGGTTATTATCTTGCATGCCTCGCCAGCGTAGTAGTTGACGGAATCTGTGCTGTTGCACAGAGTGAGTGAAACGTGCAAGGTATTTTTCAATTTTAATTTAACTTTTTGTTCAATAAACAGGGACCATACACCCTACTGAACAGTCATTGTGGACACTCTCGTCCAGTACAGCATGCTTTTGTTCACCCCCATGAACATATCACCTTTCTGATGATTTTGTTTAATGAAATAAAATCAAATGCTTATTTTTAAATTGTACTTATTTAGAAAATATCCCCCAATTTTTCTGAGCACTGTATATTTAATCGCTGTTCTAGTATTGGAAAAAAAAACATGTTTAATTTGTTTGTATTTCTCCAGACTGATGCTTTGATGGCTGGGAGCCTCGAGGCTCGTTTCCAAGATTGACAGTCGACAGTTTGCAGTCTCCACCAATCTCCTGAGTGATCTCCACTTTGTGCCCGACAAGACCGCCCACAAGGTTCCGCTGCGCCTGCCCACCTTCAAGCCGAGCAACTACCAATACGCCCTCAGCTCATCGCTGGGGCAGGAACGCGTTGCCATGGACACAGAGTCCACCTACTCTGGCTATTCACTGCACTCCGGGCGGTCGAGAGGGTCTCACAGGCATGGGTAAGAGCTGATTTACCGAAATGCTTTGGCCTGTGCTGTTCTCTTTCCAAAGACAGAGAATGTGCTTACCTACGCTTAATAATCTGATGTCTGAAATGTGGACTCGTCAGACCACAGGACACTTTTAAATTTTGCGTCAGTCCATCTCAGATGAGCTCAGGCCCAGAGAAGCCGGCGGTGTTTCTAGGTGTTTTTGATATATGGCTTTGCTTTGCATTGGAAAGTTTTAACTTGCACTTGTAAATGGAACGATGAACTCTTTTCACTGCCAATGGTTTTCTGAAGTGTTCCTGAGCCCATATGGTAATATACGTTACAGAATAATCTTTGTGTAATTCAGTTTTTATTGAAGTTCCATCTGAGGGAATGAAAGCTCAAGGTCAATGTTGGTTTGTGGCCTTGCTGCTAACTTGCAGAGATTTCTCCAGATTCTCTGAATCTTTTGATGATATTATGGACTCACCTGTTTCCAATTAAACTGTTCACCTCTGGAATGTTCCAAAGCTGTGTTTTTTGAGCAGTTCTCAACTTTCCCAGTCTTTTGTTGACCCTGTCCCAACTTTTTGGGAACGTGTTGCAGGCATCAAATTCCAAATGAGAGAATTTTTGCAGCAAAATCTGTTTTTGACGCAACTGGGAATTGGGGTTGTACATGCGCCGAGAAAATGCAATTTACTGATCTAAAATCCCCATGTCTTTATCAGATTGGAGAATGCTGTTTACGTGACCACTTGAATAATCAGATAACTGAGAAATCTGATTATGATTGGATTATGAAGTACATGTAAAAACACTCGCTGCTCATCTCTAAATAAATTGTACAGGCTTCTTTGCATAATTTCTCAAGATAAAATGTTTGTCTTCAAGAGACTTCATATAAGTACTGAACAGAAGTGTAATTAGGACAGTTGTGATTATGCTTCCAAGTAGAAAAATGACAACTTTTTCTACCATCTGAATTTGAAAGATGCTCATCACTGATGTAGTCCAGTCACAGATAATGGGTGTACTATGCATGACTTTATTATTAGCCTGGCTACACCACTTATTATTGCCCTCAGAATCAGATAGCTAGGATTAGAAATAAAGCTCCCTGTATGCACCTTGTAACTTGTCGCTGCACACATGAAGCCCTTAAACACAAGTGCGCCGTGTAATTACATTATGACTGGTTACAATCACATTGCATTTGAACGATCTGGGCCTGAGCACTCTTATATCATCACGATTCTACCTTTTGCCTTGGTGTAATGTGTGCTTGCATACACACAAAAACACAATCCCCGGCCAAAAAAATGACCTTGCAGGGGTTAGGTGGTAGTCAGAAAGGCTTACTTCAGAACTTCCAGAAGGTCAACCATCACTGCAGCACACCACCAATCAAACAAACAAAGTCTTCAATCTTGTTTTAATCAGATCAGAGAATTTTGATTCACAGTTGAAAGTTGTTCAGGTTGTTTATTTTTATGGCTTATTTTTTTGTCTAACCGAGAAGAATCTTTTGTTTGGCCACAATCTGTCAACAAGTTGAGATTGGTGGAATGCTGCAGTCATTTCTGGCCTTCTGGAAGTGTCTCCCATGAGCACACAGGGTCTTTGGCACTAAGCCATAGTGACCATTAGGTTGTCTGTAACACCCCCCACAATCCCGATGCTCCCCCATAATTACTTGGTTTGTAAGGGTGGACAGCTCTAGGCATTACAAAGGCTTGGATGCGGAAGAAGAGGGTAGGGGTACTGGCCTGACCCATTCCCAATAGAGAATGTGTAGAATTTTGAAATGTAAAATGCGTCAACTACAACCCTGTGTTGTGGGATAGGCAGAAAAGATGGGCATCCTTCACCCAGTAGGTATTCAGATATGTAATTTTTTTGTTTCTGAAATAAAAGGATGTCCTCTGCTCCCTGGTTTTCTAGTTTAATGCCTGTTCATAAATCCTAATTAATTTGCTGTTTATACATAGCACTGTTTAGGACTTCAGTCTTTGTCACGTTTACCTATCTGTTAAGTGTTTTAAGTGTTTGGGATATTGCCTGGTCTGGGTGCTAGGGTTTCTTCAAGTGGGCTCATTCCCTCTTGGTGGTGTGCAGCCAGTGAGGTGTGTTTATTACAGTTAAATTCCATTGGACATGGTTTAGCATTTGATTCTGCAGTGTGTGATCGTAATTTGGATCCGTACATTTTTGAGTAATCTGTATCAGAGTTTAGGCTTCGGATGCTGTGTGGATGTAAACATTGCAGGCTAAAAGCTGTATCTCTGATACATTTATATTTATATATTTATATCAAGTCAGGCTTTTATCATTTTAACAATATACACAGTACACAGTGAAAACAAGGTTTCTTACTAATACTACGTAACACCATGTAAAGTGCACATGTAAAAATATGCAAAAAAAAACCATAACATATCATTTGCACACGGGTTTTGTTTTCTTGTGAAAATCCTTCTTATATTTACAGTAGCATAAAGAGACCAGGATGTTCAGTGAACGACCGGTTTCATAAAACATAATGCTGTTGTTAAATGATGCATATCTTTCTCATTTTACTTACCATTACATTTATATATTAGTTATGAAGAAATGTTTCATAATGTTTTAATGTACACTTCAGGCTTTCTGACTTTGGTTCGACTGGAAGACATTCCCCTGCTTATTCATGCTTTCTCTCCTTCCTTCAGGCGATTTATCTGTTAGTTGTTTCACTGTTCTGACTGACAAGTTCAGGAAAGCATGGGTAGACCGGCGCTGATGAGCCCTGGATACTGATATATCCCTCTTCCTCTCATTCCTTATCTAGACCAAGCCACTAGTTTTGTTATGGTACGACTTTGTGACCACCTACTGCAGCTCTGTTCTCATCCCCCCAGCCTTGTCCGATGTGTTTAATAGTGAATGTAATGGAAGAACAAGAACAGTAGAAGATGAAGTAAACCTCATAAGAGAGTCAGAACTCCCCCAGACCCCATAAACACACTAGTACTTCAGACTAAAGGAATTTAAAAGGCTTTAAATCAACCATCCTCAAGCCAGCTGTGAGCTTAACAGGTCCTGTGGGAATACTTACATAGTAACTTTTAAGTTACATGGCTTTTATTGTGCTTTTTTTTTAAGCTACAGTTGTGAGTTATAGGTCTGTGCTAATCGCTGAATCAGTGTGTTTGAAACAGAAAACTGGTTATCCTGGTTTCAGTGTAATTATTCTGAAAGGTGATTATGAACCGCATGCATCTCGGTGACAAATAATTTACTGCCTGGCCTAAATTGAGGTGTTAAGTGCATTGTAACTACTGTGTTGTGAAACAGTTTCACAGAGCATTGCCGAATGAGTCTTTTGAGGTTTACATTTCAGGTAACTTACTTTAGGGCTGCACCATATGCCCGTTAGTCATGATCCTGACACAACAAAGCTGGCATTCAGCTTTAAGATACAGCAGAGAGTTTAATCAGTTTTGATTTCGACTACTATATTGCAAATATAAAAGACATTTTCACAAGCAAACTGTGTGTAAACGATACACAAATGCATCACAGATATTGCTGAACTGAACTGTCATACACATGCTTATGTCATAAACAAATTTAAATTCACAATAATTATAAGAAAATATGGAACGGAATTATGGACCTAATACTTTTGTGTGACGGAAGCCAAAAATGCATTTATGGACACTGGTACGAACACCACGGAAGACCAGCCAGATGAAACCCTCAGACTAAACACACAGCTGCTAAAAATTAGGGGGTGTTTCAGAAGGGGATGATTCATTCATTTTCGTGCTTCAAAACGAAATATCCCATCATGTAACATCCCCTACTTTTTGTTGTCGTTTTGTTGTTTTTGGTTAGAGCTCTAGTACAGACTCCTTGTTGAAAAAGGTTCATAAACACGAACACAAGTAACTATAAAAGGTCTAAAAATATCAAATTAGAACAAGCTACAGGGCAAACGTGAATGAGGGCCAGATCCCCATCAGAAATCTCACCCGCAACCCACAACTCAATTTACCTCAGGATTAATAAAATTATATATATAATCAGAATTGACCAATGTGGGTTTTATGTAAGGAGTCAAGTGGGCAGCGTTTTTAGTTCTATCCAAATTTTGGCCATCAAAAATTCAGCGGGACTGCGCGGTGGCTTGGTGCACCACCACCTCAGAGCAAAAAGGCTTGTGTGTGGGTAATATAATTATCTTTAAGTCACCACGGAGGCACCATGTTTTGTCATAGTTTATGCACCTCACAAAGGAAAAGATCTCCTTTGTTAATGCAAATCTGAAGAATCACTGAATAGATGAACGGTCTATGTTGAACGGTAAAAATGCTGGCTGAGAGTAGAAGTTGTAAAAAGTTGTATGGAGTTGTGTGATGCAAGTATAATTAGGAGTGCATCACCTAGCTTGTATTGATCATTCAGAGATGATGCAATACTGATGATGTAATCTTTGCCAACAGTTGGATCAAAGGCTGTGAGAAGTATCTACGCCCCCCTGTATCTTGAAAATCAGAGCCAATTTGAAACATTTTTGTTTTTGGCACTTCAAACTGAGTTAAGTTCAGCTCTTTCCAGGTCTAAACCAATTTGTTTGTAGACTAGTGTTTGGTGCGTCTCTAACTGTAAGCCTGTCTTGTAATTTCGAAACAGGAGCGTAAGCAATCTGTTAATGCTCTGTTAGACTCTTTAGACAGTCTGCCGTTTAAGTTCAATGCAAAAAGAAAAAAGGGTTTATTTAATCCCTCTAATAAACAATGGGTTTCCGCCCCAGTCATGCAGCAGTCTTGCATTTTTTTTTCCTGCACACACACAAAACAAAGGTGGAATGTAAAACCTAGACAGAATACAACTGCAAAATAAAAGTTTTGTTTCCCTGTGACTGTAACAGAAAGGTATTTTGTTGTATTACTGCTGCTTAACCCTTTGAGGACCAAGAGACGCGCATCCCATACTTTCAAAGGGATACCAAAAGCATTTCAATCAGCCTACAGTCCTGGAAGGGTTAAGAAAGAAACAGTTAAGGCATTTTTTCCTGCAACACTTCACTTTCAGGGCCGTAGGTTGTTTCAATCGCTTTTGGCATCCATTTAAAATGGAACAAATGTCCCTTGGTCCTCAAAGGGTTAAGCAATAACCCAGAGAGGTCTCCGCTCCAGAGTGATTTCTATCACAGGTAAAGGTGTTGGGCACAAATGCGCAATGGAGAGTCTTAAACCCCTTTCTTCATCATAACAGTAACGCTAACATATGACCTCATTCTTTTACAATACAGAAATGATTTAACGTAACACATGCGAGTTTAACTAATAAATGAATTGGTAATAGCTTGCAGTAACTGCACTACAGGGGATCTGTTTGGTCCTGCACTGCAAGCTTTTCGCCTTTATCCCATTCTTTAATGCACGGTGTATCATTCACAAAGAATCTGCATTAGTTCTCTTTTGACAGTGAAGAGCCATGTTAGTGGTGTTCACTCCATTACTCTTCTTTTTTTTTTTTATATATATATCATTCTGTCAGAATTTCTCTTTTTACTCCATTAACCGTTTTTAGCCCACCCGTTAATTCAAAACTGACCTGAAAATTTCATAATTATGGTGTCTGGCAAACTGCCAATGGTAATGCTATTATGGGTTTGCAAACCTGGAGTATCGAGATGGAATTCAGTAGCTATGAGCTGTACAGATGTTTTGCAATGGCTTTGAACTTGGACTGGGAAATATATATAATTAAAATGATATATTATTAAAATATAATATGATTATATTTTATAGTGTTATGATACATTTTCTCAGGATGCTTTTTTTGAGCATATTGAACAACCGCGTGTCATTCTAAAGAGTGTAATTAGTCCTGTTTAATTAATATTAGTCACTACGTATTAGTATTTGAATAGCAGTTTTTAAGAATCTGTCACTTCAGATGCATTTTATCTGAGATCACGTTTCCTGATAAATACCGCATATCGTGCAAACACCTTTAAATACTGTGATGTAATATTTTTATCATGTCTCCCACTCCTAATGCTGAGGGTATGTGGAACGTGAGTTAGGGTGTGTCCGTTTTTTGTGCTTAGTCTGGACCAATGCAAGACGAGTCACATTCTTTCACTCTAGTCCTGGTTTGGTTGCCGTTTAGTCTGGCATTAACTATGAAACAAAATGTGTAAACAAAAGTCATACAAGGTCACGTACGGACAGCGTCTATGGTCTATTTTGTCGCCAAACTCTCCGTTTGATAACTCGTGAAAAACTCCTACAATTTAAAAAGGAGTCAACACACCAGGACCTTTTTTTAAAACATGCTGCAAGAAGACGATGGTTGTTGTTCTTGTTCCGGCATGTCATGTGTAGCCTACCTCCTATGAGAAGAACCTGTCCTTTGGAATGAAATAATTAAGTACAGTTCTTTAAAATTGCGATTATTTTATTAACTGGTAGGCCTTATGTACACTATATGAACAAAAGTATTGGGACATGCATTTTATTCATTAAATTTAGGTGTTTCATTCACTTCCATTGCCACAGGTGTATAAAATAAACCACATAGGTTTGCAGTCTGAAAATAAAAACACATTTCCACGTTTGTGGAAGTACAGGCGATTTTGAAAAGCTCAGTGAGATTGTTTACATGCACTTAATAGTCCAGAAACTGCAAAAAAATCAGATTTTGTCAGTCATCTTATCAAATATACATGCGCTTGACTGATCAGATAATAGGATATCCTCCGGGTTTAAATGATTCTGACAGTAATCAGAATTCTACTTTAAAACAAGCCGGTAATCTCAATATGTAATATAGGCCTAAATCTCAAATAAATCTAAATTTTAATATTAAATAAGTGCACTATATTTTCTCGTGCATGTACTGCGTTTGAGCCTCCCCAAAGTGTTCGATAGCTGGTTCACTGCTTTTCATTCTGTGGTTTGTATTATTCCGGGGTTGCAAGGTCCATCAAGGGGGGAAAAATGCTAAAGTCAGTTGATTAAGAGGCAAAATAAAACGAAGTCTCAAGAATACATAGACCTGGCAACCGCTTGTTGCCGCTCGCAGACTGAAAACGCAGTAATGGCAGGGTGGAGTGACTTACTGGGGTTAGTGGGTTGACTCCCAGTGCTCTGGTTTCCTACCACAGTAAAAGCCGTGTTTTGGGTTAATTGGTGTCTTTAAAGTGGTGGCACCCCCTCTAGGGTTGTTCCTGCCCTTGTGTCCAGAGTTGTCGGGTGAGCACCGGCCCACTTTCATTAGCGGAATGAAATCCAGTGTTCTTATGTGATATCTTAATCATTGGAAATGTGACCATGTACAGTTACAGAGCACGGTCATCAAGTGCTGAAGCACATAGTTCATAATAGTTGCCAGCACTCTACTGAATCAAGTTCTAAACCTCGTCTGCCATTAACATCAGCACAAAACCTGTGCACCTGGAGCTGGAGTTTCCATGATCAAGCAGATGCAGGCAGGCCATATGGTATCTATTAAAATTCCATATGCCAGGTGGAGTGGTGTAAAGCACACCACCACTGCACTACTGCACTGGAGCAGTAAAATGTGTTCTGTAGAGTGATAGCGCTTAACACTCATCAGCAGCAGCAGCAGCAGCAACAGCGTCATGATAGTATGGGATATTACTCTATAATTAAAGGGACTGGGGTGGCCTAGTGGTTAAGGTACTGGACTATGGACCAGAAGGTCCAGGGTTCAAATTCCACCTCTGTCACAGTTGGGTACCAAGCAAGACCCTTAACCCACAATAGAAAGAGTTGTAAGACTGTATGAATTGTAAGTCGCTCTGGATAAGGGCGCCTGCTAAATGCTGTAAATGTAAATGTAATAATTGGCGGTAAGGGGGACCTCCTGGAAGCATAAAAATCAAATTGGTGCCGTCTCAGGCAACATACGATCTGGCAGTGTGATGGTATTTGGGTTTTGTAAATCGCGCGAGAATGTTAACTGCCTGCATTGTGCCAATTTGGTCCAAGAGTGATGACACTCTGGGTCTGAAACCTCAATGCTTCAGCATACCGAGACAATTTGGACAATGCTATTTTTCCTACATTGTGTTTGGAGAAGGACCTTTTCTGTTGCATGACTGTGCCCCAGTGTACAAAGTAAGGTCCATAAAGACGAGCTTGGGTGAGTTTAGTGTAGAAGAACTTGGCTCACAGAGAGCACTGAACTCCAGTGAACACCTTGGATGACCTAGAACAGAGATTATGAGCCAGGTTCTCTCATCAACAAACATGATCTGTCTGTGTGAATCAGTTTAAACTTTGTTGGTTAATTAACAACGTGCATTATTATTATTAATATTTTATTTTTGACTAATGCTTGGTGCTTTATTAGTTTATTCAGTGCCTCTATAGAACTGTACACATGCATAAGTGTGGCTGTGTTCCACACTGCACACAATAATTGGTGGAATGCTAATTTTATATACTTAGTATTGCAGTGTTAGGTCCCTGTCTGTTATTCTGACAGACGCAACACAGTGTAGAACAGCATTTTGCGCAGTTTGTAACCATAATAACTCTACAGTAAGGATTAGTAAAACAAGTTGTGAGTTGCCATCATTTTCCAGGTATTTACTACTTTGCAAAATGTGCCAGGAGCAGTAAGACCTAAGAGGTATTTAGCTCTGCTGTAATAAGCTCAATTGGTTCAACTCTAAAAGGCATTTCAGGGCAGGAAGAATGTTCATGGGTTCCGTGTGTTCTTTTCCACCTTTATAGGTGTTACTCGGTGAGTTTATTTCAGCCTCAGACTGTAAAAGGTTTATCTGGGCATCCCATAAGATTAAAGGCCAATCCACAAATCCCAGCTTGTCCAACTGTCTTCGTCACAACCCTTGCTCTCTGTATATGTATCAAATGTATAATGGGAGGGGGCGGAGCGACTTGAACATGGACTAAATTAAGGACTTTTATCAATATTATCATGGACCAAAAATAAGAAACTAACCACCCACCCGAATAAATATTTAACAGATTTCCTAAGTATAAGAGAAAAATATTTATCGCATTTTATCCAATATTCAGGTGTTTCTAAATCCACAAATAACTGCTGCAGTCGTGACAAAGGGAGTAGCTATCAGCACTGGCTTACATCCACATAGTTCAGTTTTCACAGCAGAAGCACAAGCCCTACTCATGGCACTCGACTTTATAGAGGCAACACAAGAAATGAAGCTCTGATCTGCACAGAATCCAAATCTTTCTTTCAAGCACTTGAAAGCCCAAGACATGAAACCAACCTAATGAATAATAATGATTAAAAAAACATGGATATAGAGTTATGCTGGGCCCCAGGTCACTGTGGAATCCCCGGAAATAAAAAAGCAGACTGTCGAGACATGAACCAATAATCTAATCACCAGACCCAACCAAAAGTTCTAGCTTCTGTCACTGTCCTCCAAATCACACCATACATCCAAAAGTGTGGCAAACGAAATGGAATACACAAACCAGAAACAAACTACAAGAAGTGTCACACCATATACATCCAAAACCGAACACATCCCGAGCACAGGACAGACCATCTCTAAATGCCGTAGCAGACACACCAGACTCATCCATGCACAATTAATAATCATACCACCTACCTGTAAATCATGCCACAAACCCCTAACCCATATCTATTAAAAAAGTTCCAGGTATATGCATTCTCATCAAATCACTGGGATACCAAGAACAATGAACACCCCCAAAAACCTCACATTTCCAAAAATTCACTGGACCACAATTATAGAAAGCAAGCAAAAAAACAAACTTGTATACATTTAGTTCAAACTGAAATGGTTACATTTCCTGCCTTGTACATAATCTGAGTATACAAGGCCTTAAACAAACAAATAACTAGGCATCCTGATGAAGCTGAAGCAAAGAACGTGGTCCCATTAACCGGAATCGACTGTGTGTGTGTCTCTCACTGTGTGTGTGTCTCTCACTGTGTGTGTGTCTCTCACTGTGTGTGTGTCTCTCACTGTGTGTGTCTCACTGTGTGTGTCTCACTGTGTGTGTCTCACTGTGTGTGTCTCACTGTGTGTCTCACTGTGTGTGTGTGTCTGAGTGTGTGTCTGAGTGTGTCTCTGAGTGTGTCTCTGAGTGTGTCTCTGAGTGTGTCTCTGAGTGTGTCTCTGAGTGTGTGTCTGAGTGTGTGTCTGAGTGTGTGTCTGAGTGTGTGTCTGTGTGTCTCTCTCTGTGTCTGTGTCTCTCTCTCTCTCTCTCTCTGTCTCTCATTCTATATCTACTCTTTCTCCCAGTTTGTAAGTACATTTTCCTGCA
>JAUZST010022449.1:0-31886 GCA_034779995.1 Parotocinclus haroldoi
ATGGGATATAAAGGCTAGCTGTTCACAGTTCGCAGTTATCATTTGGATGAAATCTTTAATTTCCTTACTCTAAGAGTAATGCAGTAAGAGAAAAGTATAACATTAAATATCCTCAGTCAGCTGCTTAGAGAAGATTCATGGCTGTTGTGTAAGCTTGAAGGATCACAGATTTTTTTAAGTGCTTGTATAATCTACAAAGGATTCACATTAATGTCCAACAAGTCAGATAAGCTTTGATAAGTCAATTAAGCTTACAAAACAGTGCAAAGATGTAACGGATATAGATGAGGTTGCAAAAACCTGGAGTGTCCCTTTAATCATTTTTAAACCTTCATTTCCTTTTTACACAAGCTTCTCTGAAGTATCCATGAATATGCTAAACATATTAGCACGCTCAGACAATGATTTCCTGATTAGCCCACTAACGCCAGACTCCGTCTTTTGAGCTTGTTGCCTGCTGCTCTGCTGGGAAAAAGCTGAAGCTGCAAGAGCAATCTGCCAGTCTCCCTGCTCTCAGCTAAGCGAGAGCCTGCAGGAAGCTGATTGGGTATTTGATCCCATTTAAATCCATTTAAACCTCACTTTCCTGTACTTACAAAAGCAAGCTCATGTAACGCGACTGGCTTCACTACAGCCAAAATACGTCCTGTCCATTTGCTTATCTGTGTGAGAATGTGTGTGTGTGGGTGCGGATTGCTGATGGGACAAGAATGTAAAAAATGTCATTCGGTGGCAAAACATAAGACAAACGGAATGGACCAGTTTTGCGCTTTGTGAGATAAAACCTGAGAGGGAAACACTTTAGCTGCTGGTATATTTTTAATCCTGTAGCTTTGCATGTGTGGGTGTGGTGTGGGAGTAACCAGAGCATATTTACACCTTTGCCTCAGGAGCCACATGCCGAACACAGCAACACAAAAAAACCTGACTGCAATCATTGCATTCAATACAGAGTGTACAGCTGATATCAAAGTATGATCATTACACATTCACCAATAATACTGCAAGAACCAGTCAAGTAAACTCCCTGTACACACTTTCCTGATATAAAGTATGTGGTACTTTAATAGTCCTTACCACTAGCCGAACCACTAGCCTTCTATAAATAGTGTATATCAGTGTAACGCAACTGATGTAGTGTTTGAAAGGCATTTTCACTCTACCTGCACCAACCATTCACACATCAAGCTGTAGCATTTTTATTAACCACAAATAGATAAATAATAAACAAAAGGTTTATTTTAATGGCAAAGTATTTGGGGTGGTCACAATATTCAACGTTACATACTGATTCTCAGAATCTAACTACTCACCATGTAGGGGGGGGGGGGTACAGTCCAATTCAGAGGTGTGGCTAAAATGAGACTGCTTATGGAGCAACTGTGTTTAAGCAGTGGCATGACAACACGAGACAATATTATTATTTATTAATATTTATTAATATTATTTATCACTCAGCGTATCTGCTTAATCCAATGCAAAGTCTGGAGTTTTGGGTTGGGGGTTAACCAGGAGAAACTGGGACAGTTTAGACTTTAAGTCAAATATATTCCTGTAGCGCTTTTTTTTACAATGGTGCATTGTCTCAAATTAGCTTTACAAATCTTTAAAGGTCAATCCCAAGTTGAACAAGCCTGGGGCGACAGTGGAAAGGAAAAACTCCCTGAATATAGAAGGAAGAAACCTTGGGAGGACAAAGACATGCCATTACGTTATAATGAATTTCACAAATTACCAAGTGAGTGCACGTGCTTATAAGCTCATTACCGTGTACTCAGTACTGTCTTTCTTAGTTTTTCTTAGGTCATTTGATGGATTATTCATCACTCTGTAAAGATACAGTCACACTTCCCCAAGCAGTGGCAGCTATGCAGATGTGTTTGGATTGAGCACTTTCACTAAAGCACAAAACGAGCTTTGAAAGGAAAATGGATTGTGAGTCGGCACTGAATGAGTGAGTACGCATGAGAGTTACACATCAAATGGGCTTTGGTCTGTGGCTTTGGTCCAAGATTGCGTTCTCAGTGTAATTTAACAGAAGCGAGGATGAGCAAAATCGTGTTTGCCTGCTTAAACTTTATTCTGGCTTTGTAAAGCCACTGGGTCTGTTTAGGTCACTCCCGAATGTGAAACTTAAGCTGGTTTTTTTGGCAGTTCATACACTGCAAAAAGATGGGCATCTAAAAATAGATCGGGTTGACTCACAGTAAACTATTTTCCTGTGATCGTTGGGCCACATGACACCTGCATAAGGCCATCAGAAATGCTAATTTTAATACGGAACAGTTGTTATTAGTTGTTAATATATTCAGTGATGTTCAGTTTCAACTTTTGCAGGGCACACTGCTCACACCGCCCGGCCTAATGCATCATATGAGTAGGGTTTTAACTTCAATAAAAAAAGGATATTCCAAATACAAGGAAAGCTAAAATCTAGTATTTAATATGACAAATATCGTAACATGAAGATATATATTTCGAATACTTACTATAAGTATATTTTCATTTCATTTCATTTTCATTTTAGATTATATTCAGGCAATTTTATTACAGATGTGGTCTTCCTCTCCGCTGAGCGTTAAGCACCGTGGGAGAGGTACGTATTTACTGGTTGTCGAACCAGAAACGCCCCTTCCTCCCTCCACAGTACCCAACCGACCATTCACTTAAATGGGACTGCATGGAACAGTTTTTGTCCATTGCTGGAAACTGGACGCTCTTTGGTCATTTGTTCCCGGGGGTGAATGGAGCTGTGGGCCTCGGCTGGCCTTGACGCTGAGCTTCTGCATGATGATTGGAGGATCACATCTCAGTCACATCAGGGATTTTGCGAGTGAAGTCGAAAGACAAACTGTAACGGATTTCTTGATATTTGCTTGGCGAAATGACTTGAGCATTTCCACTGTTCATTCATTTCTTGGTCAATCAATATCGATAATATTGTTACGTTAGTTCGTTGTTGGACAGTGCAATGCCTCAGGTGTACAAACTGTTATTGTTAGTGTCAACAATTGGAGCTACATCAGCAGGTGTAGAAAGGAGATCTTTCTGTTTAAAAAGGCTTAAAGCTTACACCCACAACACAATGGTCCAAGGTCGTCTAAGCAGCCCAGCTGTGCTGGCCATTCAGACACTGGTGAGTCCCAGGAAAAGACGCCTACTTGGTACTAAAAGGGTCACAGACCATTTTCTTAAAAAGGAACAGAGGGCAGAGTTTATGTATAAATAAACTGACAATTGTTACGATGTAAGCTGACTATGAGTCTTGGAAAGACCAGCAGTTGCGACAGTTTTCCAGGATAATCCACAGATGGATTTTTTCAGATTGAGATTGAGATAAAGAATATGGAGACTTCAACTATTTCTGAAGACTTCCTAAAGTGTTGCAGGGTGCGTTATCTTGCTGAAAAAGGCCACTACCATTAGGGAATACCATTGAAGGGCACACTTGGTCAGCAATATTGTTAGGGTAAGTGGTAAGTAACCTCCACTTGAATACCAGGACCCAAGGTTTCCCATAGCATATCACTGCCAGTCATTCACTTCAACTGTCCATGGTTTCAATGTTATGGCCCATCGATGTGTCTGATTTATGTTTGCTCTAACAAAATTTAAGGTCCAGGGTTCAAATCCCACCTCTGCAAAGCTGCACAGTTGGGTCCTTGAGCAAGACCCTTAACCCACGACTGCTTGGACTGTAAGACTGTATCAGTTGTAAGTCGCTCTGGATAAGGGTGTCTGCTAAATGCCGTAAATGTGTGTGCGTGAGTGTAAAATGTGTCACAATTGTGTATCAAAATAAGTTATTAACAACTGTATCCTTGTTCATTCTTATTACTATTTTTATAAACTGCTTCTTTGACTCCTGTGAGAAAAGGCTCATACAAGCCTTGGTTAAAGTGTTGCCCTCTGTTCAAAGCCAGTGATTACACCCTTTCACATGCTCAAATTGATTCACACGCAGCCAGAGTTTGACTGATCTTATCATGTTAATACGGTTTTCCAATTATCTGCTCTGTAAGCACTCTAAGTGAATTAATAAATCACTTTGTACTAAACAGCAACTAAAGGATCACAAGTGTGATCCTGAAAAAAGAGGCACGGTGTTCAGAAAGGAAATGACTTCCATTAGAAGCAAGTGGGGCTTAAAAGGGTAGAAATGAGATCTGAACAATTGAGATCGGAAAACAAAGATAATCTGAAGCAATGTGCTTTTTCGCTGATTTATGACATGCCAACATGCCTTCCTAATAACCTCACTGTTAATTATAATAGTTAGTAGTCCATAGTGGGGGGAAATGGGGAGGGAGAGAGTCAATGAGCTTTCAAAAGATCAATTAAACTGACCTTTCTCAACAAATACAAAGTGAAAACTGCATTTAAATTCACCCCTGCAGTAAAGCCATTATTTACAGCCACATGTAGTTGGTCCATGTAGTCTAGAGTCTCTTGTGTGGGAGTCCAATTTGAATTTTTTAGTCTTTGGTGTGGGAGTTCAATTTGAATTTTTGAGTCTGTGATATGCAGTGTTGGGGGTAACGCAGCACAAAGTAACGCATTACGGTAATCCGATTACTTTGATTTGCAACGCAGTAATGTGACGCATTACCGTGAAATATTTCGTAATCACATTACAATTACTAACTGAACAAAAACTTACGTTACTTGCGTTACTCACGTTTTTCTATTAAAAATATGAATTTTCAAAAAGCATAAACAGTCTTCTGTGTAATTTGTGCACGTACAAACTTCCTGACACAGCTGCCGCGTCAGTCGGTCACGTGACTGACTGTGACGTGCACACAGAGTTGCCAACTTAGCAACTTTGTCGCGTTATTTATTTAATTTTCAGACCCCTATAGCGACTTTTTCTGGTGTTGTTGGAGACTTTTGGCGACGTGAACGCGCATATCGTTCTGCAGTTACTGTCCTGAATGAGCCCCTCCCCCTCCCCGTCCCAAAACACTCACTACTCTCACAGTACAGTATCTGCAATCAGAGCATTAGATCCACGCCAATAACAAACCAAGAATCAATACAAGAATGATCATTTGTAATTCTAAACATGTTTAGGGTGTTATTTACTTACTTTTTTTGTCTCTCTTACGATGTTAATCCTCTCTAAAATGTAAATGTACCCTTATGCAAATTAGGCGATGATGTCATTTAGTGACTTCTAACAACTTTTAGGTAAAACCTATAGTGATTTTCCTTACTGAGGATTTGGTACTTTCTAGATTTGTATGAGAGTTTAATTCACATAGATTTTAGAATGTAACTTTTAGAATGTAAATAGTAAAATATTACTGTTTTTGAGTAACTTCCCCAACATTGATGATATGGCAGTCCAAATTGAATGTTCGAGTCTTTGGTGTGAGAGTCCAGATCGAATTTTTGAGTCTTTGGTGGGGGAATCCAGATCGAAATTTTTGAGTCTTTGGTGTGAGAGTCCAAATGAAATTTTCTATTCTCTAGTATGTAAGCCAAAATCGAATTTTGAGTCTCTGTCTTGCACTGTATTCTCAACTCATCAAGAATACTGCGCTGTCATGTCGGCAGAGGGAGGCATGGTTTTGTTATCTTAGAATAGATTTATGCATTTAAATGTTAGATTTCTCTCACATTCCCAGTGTGAATTTAAGCTGATAAACCAAAAACACTTTTCAGTTTTCTTAACTGACTGTGGATTAGAAAGTCAAAATGTGTAGAACAAGGGCTTAAAAGTGTATGGGGGCTGTGTGACGAACAAGCCTTTTGAAATTAAGGAAGAGAACACTGAATAAAGTCAGCAAGACAGTAACGTTTTAGTCATCTGTTTGACAAGGTTTTGCCACCTATTCTCAGAGAACACAGGCACAGGCACAGGCATAGGTGGTGAGCCACATGCCATCCCAAGCCCCAGTGAAAAAGCCCCCAACCGGCCCCCCTTCCCCCAAACAGCCAGTCATGCCTGTATGTGAGGACTAATGCTCAGAACATGGCACTGGTGGCTACCGTGTTGGACCTCTGTGTCACCCAAACACTTTTTAAAGATCTTATCTGAAGCAATATCTGGCTTAACACCAAATAAAATACCAGGTGCTTCTTCCTGTGAGAACTAGCTCCAAGAATTCATTTCAGAGAATAAGATTTCTGAGAACCTGGAAGAATACAAGTAAACCCAAAGGAGTCTAGTGAGACAGGCTCGCTTAGAAGTGACATAGAGACCTTGAATAGGTAAAAACTGAAACTGTGATACAAAATGTGCTTTTTTTTGCAGGTATACACCAGACTGGGTAACAAGTTCATCAAAGGACATACACACTCACTCACGCATTCACACTGAGTGGCAATTTAGACCAACTGATCCACCTGCTGGTATGTTTTTGGAAGTAGGAAGAAAGCAAAATATATTGAAGAAACCCACACAAAATGGAAAACAAGGTTCAAACCCCAGTCCCTGGGGCTGTGCCACCCACACTACCTGCTGTAACACAGATCCGCTCTGTGCTAATAGGATAGGAAAAAATAACGTACAATATTTACAACTCTAGCTGGCCACGTCTCCGACGTTTGTGGGTTTCTTTTGAATAGGTTTTGTGTTAATGCTGAATAAAAAAACGCAACATTATATCACAGAAATGCACCGAAATGAAAGAAACGGAGGATAAAATACAAAGAAGTAAATGCTTAAAGTCAGGGTTTGCCAGAGAATGCAGATATGTACAAGAACTTGAGCTTGAGTTATAGTAATCTATAGCGGAGAGCACGAAAATGCTCGGCTTTCTGTTAAAGGTTCTACCTAAACATGAGTGAGGCTTCACCCTGACTGCTTCAAACAAAGGGTTTTAAATAGCAGAGGGCGTGATTAAGGAATTGTAGAACGGGGGAGAGGAATTAACACATGGCCAGCAGCTCAGAGTTTCTTCAATGGGGTATGAGGGAACATTTGAACCACTAGAAACTTGTCTTATTTAAATGTTCAGATGCAATGCACAGGAACTCAGTGACACGGTGCTCAGCTCATCACTCCTCAGCACTGCACCAGCAACCAAAGCCCATCCAGGGCCTGCTTGTACCTGTTCCCTCGTCTTCCCAATCTAGGTTTTAGACTGTGTTAACCTGAACAGGAAACTGCGATTAAAACCTGAAGTCAAAAGTTAAAAAATAAGTCATTATAATATTTTCTTGGTTTTTTTTTTTGTGTGTGCTGCTCAGCGTAGTTTGGGCAGCAGCAGAAATGTTGGCAGTGTGGAAGTATTTCACAATCTTAGGAGATGTGAGACGAGAGATATGTAATCACTGTTCTTCTGAGGTAGCAATAATCACTCACTTTCTATAAACACTCCAGTACAGGGTCACAAGGGGGTCATAACTGGTCGTGCAGGACAAGTTTATTCCATAAATTAAATAATGAAATCGAGTTTTTGTAAATAAAAGTTTCTCTTTCTTTCTCTCTCTCTCTCTTTCTCTCTCCCTCGCACACACACTCACAATTTCTCTGTTCTCATCTGGTAAGAACCCTATGCAGATGTGGGGAGAACATGCAAACTCCACTCAAGCAGCCAGTCCGAAGCACCACCACGCCACCCACTATCAAGAATTGATTTTAATTAGTTGTTATCCAAAAAGACAAAACAAAACAAAAAATAAGTAATGAACAAAACCAAAATCCACACTCAAAAACAACAATTGAAAAAACCTTTGGCATTGGTTTCAGCCAAGCATTTTTATTTCATCGTGTGTCTAGTAAGTTGTGTTAACACTGTACAGAATTACGCAGCTGTTGGTGCACCTCAGGTCATTATCTTAATGAGGAATGTAAAAAACCTTATGTTCCTAAAATAAACAAACAAAAAAACACGTGCAGTATTTCTTATTGCTGCACATTTCAGTGCATCACTAGCAAGCCAATTAAGTTCTGAAGTTCTGAGCCTTTTAATTAGGAGATTAGCAGCTCACCTTATGTTGTTTGGAGGAACCCAAACTTTTGCCTAAGACGTTAAATCAATTCTGCCACATCCCTACACCAAGAGACTTAAACTTAATGCTCATAAGAACGGGAGTGAGCGAAATCGATCCACTCACCAGTCCAGAGGCAAAAAAGACTGCGAGCAGGGACACGCAGGCTCCCATGACGATGAGGAGGAGGAAGACGATGAGCGGGTGCTGCTGGCTCATGCGGTAGTAAGACTCGTACAGCCAGTCTGGAGATTTCAGCCCCCCTGCGTCCTCCGGCCCCTCCAGCACATAGGCTCTCTGTGGATGGGGCATGGGGCCAACCTGAAGCCCGGCTCCTTCCTCCTCCTCCTCCTCCTCTTCCTCTTCGGCGGCTTCTTCCTCCACCTCCTGCTGCTGCTCCTGATCTTCCACCTCCGGCTGGGTGCTCAGCCGCAGCGGGCCGGCCAGGGGCGAGCGGTGCCACAGCGCAAGAGAGAGAACGGCCGTGCGCAGCATCCTCCAGCCAACATGATGAAGTGAGTCGAGCGCCTGAGAGACGCGCACATAGAGGAAGAGAGGGAGAGCGAGCGTGGGGGGTGGGGGGCGTGAGAGAGAGAGAGAGAGAGAGAGAGAGAGAGAGAGAGAGAGAAACTGACTTCACTTTAAGTGGAGAGAGTGCATGCCTAAAAGTGGAAGGAGAGGAAGGGTAAACAATGTGCGGAAGAACAGCACATAACACATAGACAGTCTTCAGAAAAAGTTTGGCCACCCCTGGGAGGGGTGTTTTGTAACAAAAGCCAACCTTTACAAGAAAGAGAATTAAATCTTTAAAAAAGTCTATTCCGATTTCCACTTTCTTAGTAAAATGCCCCGGGCAGGACAGACATAACCAAACGTATCTATACGTCAGAAGGCACTACCTGCTTGCACATAATCGTGGGTCCCTGCAGTGGTAGGTTGGCAAAATCCAAATCCAGGTTCAAGGTCAGGCAGAAAAGTTCTGATAAGCTGAAAAAAGTCAAAACCACTGAAAGTATTTGGTTTGAACATAGTCATTTAACATCAAAAATACAGCAGACCTTGCCTCACAAATGGTATGATCCAAGTGATGTAGCTCACAGTAGCATAGAGGGCCAGTCGACTACAACATTCACTAACCTCCATGGGATGCTTTTAGGGCAAAAATGTACCATTACAATGTTTGTAAAACATCAGCTCCTGTAACTTATTTAAACAACAATGCTCACAGTGTAACATAATACAGTAAAATTCGAAATACAATGTCTATATTAATGGAAACGTCTTGCATTGTCTTAACTATCAGTATTCTTTTATCACCATTTCCAAACCTCGCCGTCCACAAACTCTCCTTAGACTCTCATGATCGAATTACACCAGGTAACTTCAAAGCAAACGAGCCGTTTGAATGTCCGGAAAAGAGGTTACTCACAGATAAGTGTCATTTAGCTTTGTCCATTTTCTACATAAGAACCCAGAGTTGAAGATTTGAGGTACTGGTGTAACTTTGGATCTTGTTCTGGCAGGCTTTGGCACTAGTTGTGCAACCCCTGGCTCACAGACCAAAATATTTATTCAAAATTACATTAAAATGTACAGATTTCGTTTTGAAAATAATGGGGGCTTTTACTGAGTGCTAAGCTCCCCTAAAACTCCTTTCGATATGTCCCTTAATTTTTGTGAGGAGTGTATTAATGACTCATTAACAAAGCAATGGCCAGACTGTTAAAATAAAATAATATGCTTTGTCTACAGGAACTTTTGCCAAACACACAAATTATACCAAATAATATCCAAATTAAGTCAGCAGAAATGTAATGCTTTTCTTAATCAGAAAAGGATCATATAATATGAGCAGGGTGCCCACGGTTTTGCAGCTGTAGCAAGTCTCTCAAAATGGTCAGAAATCTAAAAGGTTACATTTCCCACTCTGGCTTCACAGTGTTAATTAAAGCAGCCTAGCTGGGTTTGCTATTTAATATTACACTATTTTTATGAACGAATGCAGAAGGACGGATGTTGCTGAGCAACACTGGTGCTTACATTAAACATGTGTCTACCAATAATCCTGAACCATTTCAGGATCTAATCGATTTCAGAACCTTATTAAGTAGGCGTGTTTCCTGAAACACTTGCCTAGTTTCTGAAAATGTTCAGACAAAATGCAATCTTGTTTCTAGGATTCGGGAATGTTTCTTGGAATGATTTCTGTTAAATGTGTTGCTGTTCAATATGTTTTGGGTTGCTAAAATAGTTCTCTGAATATCTGATTGAAAAGTTTTTTTTTTCTAAAAAATTGCACCAAAAGTTACTTTGAAAACTCAATTTAAAGGAATACCATGTTGGGAAAAAAAAAATCCAAGTTTGTTTCGTCAATACAAATCCTTAGGTTGGTGAAAATGTTCCAAGATATGTTTTCATTCCATCACAAAAAGTAAGTTTTAACCTTTAAACTTACAAGGTTCTTCATGAGTTCCTTAAGAAAGTTCTGGGTTGGATAAGAAGTTCCAAAGTTGTTGAAAAGATTCCACAACATGTACTTGGCTTCTTAAAAACCACTTGTCTAACTAAAACTTAATGAAAATAATTATTGGATTCCTGTTATTAATCCTGAAACTGAAGTTTCATGTTTCATGTTCATGATCCTGGCTTCCTAGAACAGATGGTGAAATAATCAACAAAATGCTTTGTAATGGTACAGTTACTTAAGGTGAAAAGAGTTCCCAAAAGATTGCCTAAAACACTTTCTTTAAAGCTGCAAAGTTACTCGGATTATAGAAAAAAGCCCAGAAAATATTCTGATCTTACTAACTAACTGTTGGTTTCTGGAAAAGTTGGATGGTTCCTGAAAACCATGATTGGTTCCAGTAGTTCCTTGGTGCCTAAAAAATCCTGAGTTTTCTGATAGATAGACCAATAAAATGAACATGTTTGAAGAGGAAAACAGGAATTAAAGGCCCCAGGGCCTCCTGAGTCTCTTCAGATTGCTAGAAGTTTTAGATAAAACCAGCAGTTGGTGAAGCTCCTGCAGAACTCTCAATCAGATTTATCATAAAGCAATCTGACCGTTTTTAAAATAGGTGTATAGAGCATGTGGTCTGGCAGACCATTTAACAAAGCTCAGAGGGACTTCATTAATCTACCTCCATCACAGGCGTCTGCTCTAATAGGCGAGACTCCCTTCCAGACCGTGACTCCACCGAGTCTGCTTGGTGAAATGGACTGATGATCTCATTAACCATGAAGTTCTGTAGAGCTCCACACCCTCAAGACACAAAATGAATGACTATAGCAAGCTACTGTCTCAGGATGACCCTCCTTTTAGGGCTTGAACCTAATCCACTTGAAGTGTTTCTCATGTTATTGGCACTTGGCTGCCGTAATGACGGATCGTAGCTCCTACGGTCTTTCTGGGCTGTCATAATGCCATAATCAATAAAAACAGACTAGACAGCGTCTGAAGAAATTAGAAAAATAACGCTTCACTTTCTATAACTCTACGTCTCGCAAACTCTCATAAAAAGCTCGATATATCAAACTGCCGTATGAAAAAGCAATCGAGAAAAGGAGCAATTGCTCCAAATTAGAGTCAGGTCTGATATTATAACAAAAATGTCTGGAAAGCCTTGTCAAAGAACTGAAGTGAATTATGAGGTGAATAGTTTAGGAGAAAGCAAGTGCCCAACATTTTTTTAAACCTACCCCCCAGTAGTCTGTTAACACGATTTACATCTGGAGGAGTTTAATCCACATCACATGCGAAACGACATCTCTCATAAACATTATTGAATATGTTGTTTAAAAAAACACGCTAGATTGAACCTTTGGAGGACGCAAAGTTTTTGGCTGCTCATGTTCTCTACTTTCATATACATTCCATACTTTATACTGTAGTACGTGTAGATAGCTACAGAAAATGGACTGAGGTAACCTAGGGTGTTACGGTACTGGACGCCAGACCAGAAGGTCGAGCTGCCACAGTTGGGACCTTGAGCATGACCCTTAACCCACAACTGCTTCAACAATGCTTTAACTGTTTCAATTGTAAGTCGCTCTGGATGTGATACACTGGTCTGCTAAATGCTGTAAATGTAACAGGGAGCAGAACAGGTCAAGGGTGCAAGTACATGGTGCTGAATGTACGCTTTGCTCATTACTGTGTGACATACGCTGCACTGCGTGGAACTTAACAGCTGTTCGAGTATCTAATGAATCTGCATGTGACACAGCAATCATGAAAGTATTAACCCTTTTCATTTTGCACCCAGCATTTCTGAAAAGGGTTTCATAAAAATGGCTTTTCTAAGGTAGGAAAAAGAATTGAACAAGACATAAAAATATGCCTTTTAACAGCTTATCAGCACTGCAGAGCCACAAGCAGAAGCTGGATTCTATCAGAGCCACTGTGTAAGTAACCACCTTACAGGTCATGTGCTCAGTTGCTCGTTAGCTCACGTTTGAGTTAGAGACTCTTCTCGGTTGATGTGTTTTGAGACATTTTATTTCTAACAAGCTCTAAGCATAAGTCTATGTGTCTGTCCTATTGTAAGTAGTACTCGTGTGTTTGTCTCTCCACTACCTGTATATTCTCTTTAAACTATAACTACTGTATATAAACTGGTTCGCATTCACTTGTTGAGCTGCTTTTTCATCTGGCTGATTTCATGCGTTGTTCTTAATCCAGCAATTTTTAGATTTGTTGGAACATGGTTGGGGAAACAACAGTTCGTCTCAGACGTTCCTACGGCAGACTCCAAATGATTCCTTTCTTCCAGTCTTCCATAAAAAGCTTACTATGCAAGACCTTGCATAACCTCATGAAACCTCTCATATTAAAAATGACTATCCAATCCTAAGCCTCGAGCCGATTCAGTTCAATGATCAGTAATCAGTATTACCAAGATATCAGTCCTTTCTCAGCATTAAGACATTGTTTCTGTTTCACTCATGAAGGTCAAGAACCCAAATCCTTAATCATGGCTCAATGGTCTTTAATCAAGTCATGCAGCGTTCAGACGCTCAGCACTAGAGACTGAATTGCTCTTGAAGGTGACATGCAAATCCCCCAAAATCCTTTCTTCTCTTTAATTTGCAGAGCCACTGAAGTGGCCCATGTAAAGCTCTGGACTTTCAGATACCGCACAGCCCCCAGCCTCCAGAACTAATCTGGTCAGGAGTGGAAATTTTGACTAAAGGAGATTTCATGAATAACACACAACTGACACGAGGAAAATAAAAGCAGAAAAAAAAACGAATAATGAAAAGAACCACAAATTCCTTGAAAGTGTAGCAACCAGAGCTGAGCTGTGATGGAATGGAAAGAATTCGGCCTTCGGTCGGCAATACTGCTTAAAACAGAAACATAAAAAGTAATCTGCATTTTTCAGAGAATACATTATGAATATGTTGAATGCTTGTTTAAAAGCATTTTAATTACATATCTTTGCCAGGCACTAGGATGACACAAAATCAATTCTTAAGCCCAGTGGAAATGGAGTCCCATTCAATTCCCTGTGGCCATTTCTGAGAAAGTGGAGGCCCAGACAGGAGGGATCATCACCTAGTGCTGCAACAGCAACCCCATCCAGCCATGTGAAGAACTGCTGTCCTGGTTTGGGGAGGGAGGTGTGCTGAGGGACTGTGAACATAGAACGAGTACTAATATACAGTATATTTGCCATTTCTCTTGCTTTTTCAAGCTAACATTTCCTCTTGTCCAATGACCATTGATAGCATGATGCAGCTCATGTCCGTTGCCTTTACACTGGTTACAAGTTAACAAGGGACTGGTGCAGTAACATAGAGTGATCGTTGTTAAAGTGTAAGAGCACAGACTCAGCATGTTTGCCTTTTTATATTGCAGGGCAATTCTCTAATCTAACCTCGTTAACTGGAAACACTTCGTTAGCAACCTGTCATAACTCGCTCAGCCTTACTATACATAACCTTTACGTTACTCCAACAATAAATATTATGCTAAGCATTGAGAGGTGACCTACTTGCTTAAGGGCCCAAGAGTGGCCGTTTGACAAAGCTGGGATTATTCTGATTAGAGTTTACAGCTTCAGCACTGCTCAAAGAACATAAAATGTACAGAATGTTGTGTGTTACTGCCTCAGGTAGAATGTGACTGTCTACTTTTATGAGATGGATGAACGTCCGAGATCAGTGATGTAATATGCCAGCTCATCACTATGATGTCCCGGAGGTGCCTCGCTGGCCGGGTTGGGCGTCACAAACAGGACTGACTGGCTGTACCTCTGGGAGAAAGGGTCAGAACTAAATGGAACCGTTCCTGGCACTAGAAATTGGCACTAAAGCCCATTTTTAAATATCCCCTCATTATCTGGTTTTATACTATATTTATTAAACTCTTTGATGTATAATAAATAATGTATAAAAATAATTGCTATAGACTTACAGAATAAATGGGTAACTTCTTCCATATAACATTTAGGCTGCCCATTAAGACCCTTTTTGAGTCTTGGTCCTCCCAAGGTTTCTTCTTTATAAAGTTTGGAGCACTTTTCCTTTCCACTGTCGCCCTAGTCTTGCTCAATTCGAGCTTTGTGTCTAGATCATTGTAAAGCTTCCTAGAGACAATATTCCTATGTAAAAAGCCAAATATAATGAAATTTGACTTTATGCTGACAACCAATAAAAAAAGACTAGAGGTAGAGGTGAGTGTGTTACAGGTTTGCACCCTTCTCTCTTTTCGGAGGGGTCGTGCATGCCACAGACTGTGTCAACAAACTGGGGAACAGAATGACAAAAGGGTAAAATAAAAAAAATATATAAAATACAAAGAAAACAACTGATATATCCACACATCTTCAGCCACTACAGTCTCTGCAGGAACCCTCGCTGATTCTTCTTCTCTTGTTTTCTGATACATGCTGCACACATAGAAGTTGCACAAAACCTGCTTAATGGACCGTGTCATGACAAGAGGACGTTTTGAAAATACCCAATTACCCTGTGAAACACGTGTGCTAATTCGTCTGCCTTTGATAACATGAGCACTGCAATAAGCTGGAGACGTGTGCAGGAAATTAGCCATGGGAAATGAGAAGAGTCGAGGACGGACGCTTTGCGAGGCAACATTAAGAAGAGCGAATCTTCCCTACTTGACTGCGCTCGCTAAATAACGTAATACGGTGACCTTACAAAGCCCCTTGAAGTTCTAAAAGCAATAAGCCTGAACAAATATAATCATTTCTTTAGCGCTCAGGCAAATAAGCATATTTATTCAAATAAAAACCTCACATTCACTCCAGATTGTGAAGAGGAAATGAAACTTCTATACACGTTAACGTGGGTGTCATCTCAACCAAAATGTTTTCTGTTTATAAAGCCTTTTCCAACAATTTGACAAGTTAAGTGGCGCACAGCCCCCTCCCTGAGAACATTGGGCTCTTGGTGTGATCTTTGCAGTACACACTCTTGGCGAGTATTCTGCATTTACAGACACGTCCTCAGACACCTTTGTAATGCGCACCCGCTATTAGTTTTTAATAAAGATCTACATTGTATATCTAACACCTCCTGGGTTTCCGATTAGTCGGATTTTTTGCTTGGTTTTTGGTCTTTAGAATGCGGGAGGAAACCAGAGTACCCAAAGTAAACCCACACAGACACATGCAAACTTCACACAGGCAGACTCAGAGGTTGGGAGCAGACCGCGGATGCTGACTCGCAGTTGCCAGTCCAATTCATCTCAAATAAGTCAGAATTAAGATCAATTTTCCATTCCTTTTATGGGATGGCAGGACAGAAAGTTGGTGAAATGACTTTTTAAAGGTGGAAGCCTTTGAAAGCATCATTCCGAGAGTCACTAAGGACTCATTTTGCATCCGCTGTTGATGTCTATGGAGATTCCAGACTTGCATGTTTCATATTCAAACCTCTACAGATGTCTACATACTTTCGGCTATAGTGCATTCATTATGTTCCATGATTGTCTGTATTAGTGAATTAAGCATATAATAAACATATTTACAATGTGTACGCACTTATCAATCGAGCCAAATTAGATAAGCGTCTTTCACGTCCAAGAAAAATGAGAAATGTCTTTGGAAACGCTTTTGTCTTTCATCGGTAGGGGATGTGTGGAGGAGCGAAGAGAGCGAACGCAATTAATTAGAGAGGTTTTAAAGCAGCAAAAGTACCTGTGCGGCAGCATCAGAAATCTGCCCCGTAATTCCGCCCACACTATGCATGTGAGCACACGGTTATTAATAACACATGCTCTCCCAGAGGCATTAATCAAGCATGTAATTGCTGTGCTCAGAGGGAAGTCTTAAACAAGACTCCTAATAAGACTCTCGCGTTCCTGCTGCAGCTGTTTGTGCTATCACCAAACTAGGTCTAATATTATGATGTTCAGAGTCCCAAAAAAAGAAACGCAAAATCAGTTCTCCCTTCTAGGTTAGGATCACTAACAAAGTTACATTTACAGTACCTTTAAAAACATCGTGCTCCTGCCTCACTTACGTGTTATCACCTGGTTCGGATAAGTGATCACCCCATTCAGGTCGAATTCCAGATTACACACCACCATAGCAGTAAAACATGGGCATGCACTGTCCATCATGCGTTCGCTTTACCCGCCACGGTCTTAGGAATTATAGAAGGAAATTTGAATGACAGAAAACTAGCATGAGTAAACCTTTGTTGACCGAAAAGAGAATCGTAGACTTGAAAGGCAGAAAAGAACACGGTGGTGTAACACTTTTTTGCTTTTGATACATTTTTTTAAAAAAGATTACTGTATGATACTGTATATCCCCATGATTCTGGAGGATTCTGTTCCTGGTCTCCTTTCGGTTGGCTGTCATTACTAACCATTTTAGGACCCAGGGGAACCTAGTCGCCCTATGACTGTAGTGTTGTGGATGAAAAAATGCAGAAAGACAAAACAGACACATCAGAGACGTGCACTAAGCGAGATAATCTGAATCAGTGTCAGTGCACGCCCAAGCAAAATATTGAAGAATGTGAGAATTGATCGTACAAAATATTTGCATAACCTATCACAGGTACAGGTTCAGTGTCAGCGAAAGTGAAGCATGGTTCATAATGAAACCGGTGTTAATGGAGCGTGTTTGATATCCATTTCCCGTTGGCTTATTTTAACCGCGCTCGGAAGTTATGACTAAAAGGACGACTCTTGGCGGTGTGGACAGGGTACGATCCCTTTGTAACCTTTCTATGACATCATTTTAAAAACTAAGCTTATCTTTCAATAACCTGTATGGGGGAAGATTAACAACAGGGAAAGTGAAGGTAGGTTTGGCTTCATAACCTTAATTCCAAAATAAAATACCTCAGCTTTTCTTGAGCTCTAATCTACAACACGATTCCGGCTGATCTTCCCTTTCGGTTCTACTGCAACTCATCTGCTTTATTGGTGCTCAGGGAGGATTTCAGAAAACTTTCATTCTTTCCCTGCTCTCTCTGGCTTATCTCTCTAATCCTACTGCTGACACAATTTCTCTCTGACACTCCTCCATACAGCATCTGCAAAGCTGGAGAACTTCACTCACCTTTCCTCATTTGCCATCTGACTTCTTTGTGACCATCTCATTAAGCTAATTATAGCTTCTGTTCATCGAACCATGGCACGGCTGGGTGCAACATGTCAAAGGGGAGGGGAGGGAATAGGGGGAGGGACAATTTAAGACTTCATCATATATCTGAGCCCACATAATCATGATATAATGTTTCATGTCTGTACTGCATATGGACTGTGGTGGCCTAGCAGTTAAGGCACTGGACTCTGGACCACAAGGTCCATGGTTCAAATCCTTGGGTCCTTGAGCAAGACTCTTAACCCTCAATTGCTTGGATTGTAAATCTGTAATAATTGTAAGTCGCTCTGGATAAGAGCATCCGCTAAATGCCTTAAATGGAAATGGTAAATGTATACAACAGTAGAAATTGGCTCAAACAAATAGAAATTGGTAAAACAAATCTAAACTAAATGAACAGAGCAGATCTTCATTTCTTTGCAACTTCTAATATTAGCATCTATTTTGCCTACGTATTACATATTTGTATTTCGATTATATTTAGGTAAGCGGTACATTTTAAACCGACATCCACATGATCCGTTTCCAGGTAGAACATTGCTGAGCATCATACCACTCCACACTGCCGTTCCTCCTCCTGGTGGAAAACTTTCACCTGGTAAATGGCATAGACGTACCCAGTCGTCCACGCGATGTGAAAGAAAATGAGACTCGTAGGACCAAGTGACGTTTTGTTCCAAGGTACAGAGGCATTTGCATGCTCATTTGTAGGTACTTTCGATAGCGGACAGGGATTAAGACCAGTACTCGGCCTGGGGCTATTGCGAGGCTACACAGCCCCAGACTTAGCAGTGACAGTGCTTCTCCATTAAGCAGCATTAACATCTTGACGCTGGTCTGTTTATCCTAAAACCATTGTCACTAGGTATTCACCATTGCTGATCAGGAGTATCCCATAAGCCTTTTTGCAGATGCTCTGACCCACTTATCCGGGCCAAGTCTTTACACCTGCTCTTCCCATTTCTTTTTTGTCGACCACTGCTGTTGACCTTTACATGCAGAGATAACGAGACAATCAACACGATTCGATCTGGGAACGGTCATAACATTACAGCTAAGTGCTGTATATCATTTCTGTAAGGTGACAGCCAATTCGTGATGATCACACTGGTCTACGGCCAAGTTGAACTTCACTAATTTTGAGTTGCCGAAAACAAAAATCATGTTTAAATTTTGAAACTGGCTCTAATTGTCATGATACAGGGGTGCGTCGATATTTCTCACAGCCTTCTATGCAGTTCTGGGTGCTGACGAGTGCATCATCAGTATTGCATCATCTCTAAATGTCCAATGAAAGATAGATGATGCAATTCTAATTAAACTTGCATCATACAACTCTATATAAGTCTTTACATTCTTCCTCCATCAGTCACCCAGGCAGCATTTCTACCGTTCGACCTATGTCGTCGTTCAACTATTCAGCGATGACACGGATTTGCATTGCTCAAATGAAAAATATATTTCTGCTATATTTGTGGTGAAGCGGCTTTTGAGTCACAAAAGCGAGGTGCATAAACTATGACCAACATCAATGGTGCCTCTGTGGTGATGGAAAGGTGGTTGCCCTCATGCTTGATCTCAAAGTATTGCTGTTTCCTATGTGAATGGGGCATTGAAGTAAGAGACTGGCCACTCAGACATTCACTGCAGTCGGGGACTAAATATGTTTTTTCATCCAACACGTGTTGAACCAAATAAGATTCCGCTACCGCCGTCAGGTTGGGTCTTAGGAAGAACTTTGTGAAGGCAATGGACAAAATTAGAGAAGCCTTCCTATATCTCCTTTGTAAATTTCCAAAGTTGAGTGAAACAAAGATAAAGGAAGGTGTCTTCATCGGTCCTCAGATTTGTGCGCTTCTGCTAGGCGAAGAGTTTTACCGTTTGCTGCCTGGCAAGGAAAAGGCTGCAATGGGCAATGTTCTAGTTAGTGGTGTAACATTTCCTTGGAAATAACCGGGGCTGACAGTTATGAAGTGTTGGTGTAAAGTCTCATTCAGGTAAATAAAGAAAATGGCTGTAACATGTCCTTACAAATATTTCATGCACTCTTATCTAGGCTTCTTTGCGCCAAACTGCGGAGGAGTCAGTAAGAAGCATGATGAGCGATTTCACCAGGAAGTTGCGAATACGGAAAAAAGATATCAGGTTAAACGGAACCCTTTAATGATTGCAGACTACTTCTGGACACTTACCCGAGACAATGCTTGAATACGAGACGCTAAAAAAAGGTATTGAGAAACCAGTTATTTTGTACAGTCCAATGACTTATATTGGTTGTGGTGAGGCATGATTTGATTCATCAAAGCACAATTAAATACCCCAGTTTCCTTTGAATCATTTGGTGAACAATACTTGCGCATTTTTATCTTTTCAGAAGTAATAACTATGTTATAATTAATTTATATAACAATAAAACCAAATTTGATTGCATAGAAACTAGAGCGGAAAGACAGTTTTCCTTGTTAGATTTTAATTCAACACATCAAAACTGTCAACTGATTTATTAATTTTTTTCTGAACCAGAAAGTTTTTGAAATTTTGTAGACCAGTGTAGTTATCATGCAGGTTCTTGGTTCCCCCACCAGTTTCAATATCCTAGGGTTTGAGCACCAGTGGGTTCCGGTAGGAGTCATGCAGATAACATTGGCAGTGTCATAAGAGAATGCAGACGTTCTGGCATCGCACTCATTGACCTCAATCTGTGAGTTCTGGGACTGTCCCTGAGTCCATCTACGCAAACCTCGACCAGGATAAACATACTAAGACATAGAGTAACAAGGAAGAATTGTCCTTTCCTCCTGATTCTCAGTATTTCAAGCACAAAGTTTTTATGTAAAGAATTACAGAGCGCGTGCGCCGCCTAGAGTCTGACATTGAAACAAATCAGTTCCTCCACAATTTGCCAGAAACTCCATCACTTTTCACTACATACAAAAGACATTTCTTTTAAGCAGCACCACCAATTTAAAAGATTTATTGATTTCTATTAGATATATTGGATTCATTCCTTGCTTCCCCCTTTGGGGTCAAAACTCGTTCCTGGAACTGCACATAAAGATCCAGAAAGTGATGCCACTACAGTACAGTAGTAAGTCTTAGGAATTCTCCATTTTTCAGTTTACGCTCTACTCATTCTTTATTAAAGTTATAGTCGTCACTGCACTCGGTAGTTCTACAATGACAGACTGCAGTCATTTTGTGGTGTTGCGTTAACGCGTGTTGAGCTGGTACCATAGGAGCAGTCGCGGCAGTGCTGCTAGAGTATTAAAAGACCCTTTACTCACTGTCCACTTTATTAGAGACTTTCGCTTTATTACTCTTCTGTGCAGATATAAAGTTAGAGGCAGCAGCTCATCTCTTGCTGTACAATTTGTGTTAGTCATCCTCTAATCCTTCATCATTGCTCACAGGACGGTACCTAGAAGATGCTGGTGGATGGATATTTTTGGCTGGTGTCCAGCAGTGGTTGTAAGCTCACTCAGCGCAACACAGTGCTGAGAAGGGTCCGCTATCCAAATAGTACCTGCTCTGTGGTGGACCTGTAGGGTCCGGGCCATTAGAGACTATAAATTGACAAAGGCAGAACACTTAAGACTTTTGTAGTGAGAATTGTAGTTGCTGGTCTCACACAGCTGCAAATTTTAGTTCAGCTCAACCCACTCATGACAGGTTTATAACATTTAACATACAGCTCTGTAATCTCTGTAGCCAAACAGTGACAGGAAAATGGGTTGGACCGAAACCTGTCAGTACGACAAGTCAGTTTGTCAAATATCCACCCTCTTAAAACGCAATTTTGATGGACGACTTGACTGGCTTGCTCCATCAAATATCAGCGAGCCAGAGCTCGTAGCCCATCATTAGTACCTGACCTCATAATCAACCTTCCAACTCTAAAGGAAAGCCAACTCAGAAGATTAAAGGCCTTAGTAGCAACATGGTTAAGTGTTTGGATGTCCACACACTTTTGGCTGTACTGTATAGTAAACCATCTGATTACTCTCAAATGGACTTTTATTCTGGCAGCAGGCAGCATCACACCAACTTAACCCAATAATCCTTCATCCGTCTAAACACACCGTTAAGAAAGTAACCATCCCAATCCTACTCCGTTTAATTTTACGATACTGATATCAGGCACACAGACGGTTACTTCACAGTAACCGAGTGGACTTTATGCCTGTTAAATCTCACAGTTCTGATTTCTGCATAGCCAAACAGGTCAAACCCAAAAGATTTTTTGAGCAGTATATTTATGACTCACATGGTGAATTAATTCATCCAAGGGCACAGTCCAAAATGCAAGCCCCCCATTACGCTGACCAGGGATCACCTCAAACCCAGAGACGTCTTCTGAATGGTTCAATGGGTGTGCCTGAGGACATGGAATCAGTACTGGCTGAGACCCCCCTCTCAACACCGTAGGGTCGATACGTTATTGGGGTTGGGACCTAAAATTTGCGACGAACGCCACGCCACATGGATCGAGCCTTTTAAGACTTTTATTTAAAAAATAAAAATACAAAACAAAGTACATAAAAATATTGAAGAGAACAAAAAAAAATCCTCTACATCTCCTTTCAGATGCTGGCCGACTCGAGGGCTTATCTAGGAGTGCTTTTGACCAAATGTCAGACAAACACATTAAAATCAATCGGTCACATCTAACAGGGAGTTTTGCACTCTGTAATGTTTGTGGTCATCAGGAAAAGGCATGGTGTTCAACACAGATCTGTTCTTCTCTCAGTCTTGATGCACTTGTTTTATAATACGAGCTCGAACAAGACTTCGGTTGAGATGCTGGTTCTACCTAAAAGCAGATACTGCTGCAATATAGATCGCTTGGCGCACATAAGGTCTCTGCAAGCGTTTTACAGAGGAGTTGGCAAGTCGGTTTAGGTCAAGAATCAAAGTCATCAACATGGTTTCCAGCACTGATCAGAGAAAAACAGACAGAGCTATAAAGAAAGGGGAAACAAACTCCCAAGTGGGGGCATATTTGTTTTATCTACATATTTCTTTCCAGACTAAACCGGCATACTGTTTATTTGTACCTTGATTGGCCTGCTAAACTGAAATGCCCTGCTTTCTCAGATTCACATCTTTCATCCTGGATTCGACCAGTGTCTGTCAATAAGGGACCCAAAAAAAAAAAAGGCTGAAAACTCCATTTGCATAGTAACAATAGCCTGCACGTCTGTAACACTCCGAGAAACAGCAATACAGTCAAGTGTGCCATGTACAGACAGACAAAACTATACAATACAGTACAGAAAAACCACAAAATGGAAAAATAATACAAAATGGCAACACAACAAGTACCTGATAATGTACATCAAGATTCCAGAATGGAATCAGACCAAATTCCCTTTCTTGTCCTTTTCCTTTGTGTCAGATGCCCACCTGGAGCTCTGAGAGTCTGAGGAGTGCCCTTGCATAAAGTCGCACCGAGAAAGTAGCTGCATGTTCAGTTCAGATCTCGGGCGCATGGCTTTCCTCTTTACCCACCTAACACGATCGAGAAGGGAAACACATGCACACACACTGGTACACAGGCTTCTTTGGCTGCACACAGCTTCCTAAAGCAAGCCAATAAGATCCTATTCCCAACACCCGTGTGATACGAATACTCCACCGTTTCTGATCTCTACCCATCTCGTCTGTAGCTCAGCCATAAGAAAAGTCGATGTGGACAGTCTATAGTACAGTGAGCAAACATTCTGCTGCTACAGAACATAGGCATTTTATTTATTTCTAGTGTTACCAGATTGTCTGCCAGCTGGTTCGTTTCCTGTTCCTGCATCTTAGACACCCCGTAATATCATGGCTACCAGGGAAAGTTGGGAGAGATTTTTTTTTTTGTTTTCAAACTTGTGTACACAATGTCAGTGGAGTAAAGAACATGCTGGAAGGAAAATGCTAACACAGCTCACAGTCGCCAGACACGATGAGCCGTAGGCCGGCGAGTGCCTTCGTACAAATCGCAGCTCTCGGTATCGTATCATCGGTAGGCGTCTGACTTTGGCGACGGCATGTTTGCCGGAATCTTAAACAACGGTTGTTGCAGTGGCAGTGGGAGATGATCCCAGTCTGACTTCCTCTCCCTCAGACACATCTGTGGAGAGCCCAGGAAAGGCTGAGACCGGAGCTCGGGACTCCACGGGACTGGGCCAGCATATATAACGACTGCACCACCCGAATACTGTGATGTTTTCGGTTGTACCACTCCGAATAATTCTAGCTAACAGCAATTTAAGTTTATATTCATGAATAGTGCAAGCAGGTGAATATATACTGCTCACAAAAATAGGGGATACTACAAAACAAAATCTTCATACTGAAATATTCCCCAACTTGTGTGAGCAGTATAAAACAGCAGGATAAACGTGCTTACATTGAGTCAGTATGGTTGAACGTAGTGGAAAGTAATTCTAATTAATCAGAGGGTAACAATTCAGGACTTTAAAGAGTGGTTTGCATGAGTTCCTTTTCATGTAACTGGACTAATCCTTTCAGGGTCATGAAATATTTAATTCACAAAATTCACCTGAGCCATGTCATGTGACTGCGACAAATGGGACAAACTACAAACTGCTTTTTCATTAATTAGGTCGCACCCAAAAACCAATTACCATGTACAAATGCGTAGAATAAAACAAACCCGCAGAGTGCATATGGGACAAGAAACAATTCTAAAAAATAATTTTTTAATCCAGGACCATGGGAACAGATTTTGGCAGCATAGGTTAATCAGTATCTAAATTTCCAAAAGCACAAAAAAAGGAAGTGACAGGTCACATGGGTGGTGCAGTGGCAATACACTAACTCATTGTTTGGGTGGTCAAGGTGACCCTTGGCTTGAGCCCTTGCAATGACATTGAAATGACAGCTCATGTCTAAGGGAGAGAGGCAGAGCAGAAGGGACACTGCGATGGACTGGTGGTCCATTAAAGACATGTGTCCATCAGCTCTGGATCTCAACGTGTCTCTGGCCAGGATAATCGGAGTTAAAAGATGAAGTTGGATAAGTGACATGCATTATTATAACGAATCGTTCCAGCAACGGGAAGACAGATAAAACTACCGTATATAAAAGCTGCTTTGTCAGTATCCTAAAACCACGAGTTTGTTTTAATGAAAGACTTTATACACTTAATGATAATTGTCCTCAGATTTATATTAGGTGGATAGAGATTAGACTGAAAAATTCTGGAGTATTCCTGTAAGGGTTGGAGGAGAAAGAGCCGTTCAAGTTTTACAAAAGCTGAAGATAAACAGGGAAATGGTGCCACCTGCTGACTCAAACACACACAACAGACAAAAAAAGACAAACGACAGGCACACACCTCTCTGTTGTGAGGACTTTCCACTGACATAAGGATTACTGTCAAAAATTAGGTCTGCATCTGTACCTCCTCGCTGACCTTAAACTCTATAATTGGTACACAGTGAGACTCTAGTGGAACAGCAGACTACAGGTGAAAAGCTGCCATTGAAGGGGTCTTAACTAATCATTATTGGACTGTAACTTGTAAGACTGTATCAGTTGTAAGCTGATTTGGATAAGAGTGGCTCCTAAACGGTAACCAAACTTTTTTTTTGTTTGGTATTTAATAAAATATGTGAATACTTGTGCAGCTGTAACTTGCTACCCCACCTCTGTGGTGACAAGGGCTTGAGAATCATGTGCCTGTGCCTTCCAGGTCAGGAACTTTTACTTTACTTGAGGATGGGGAGGCCAGGCTGGGGTAATTTTCCGGTGCTACAACGTCCCTGCAAATGTTCCAGTTCTCTGGGATACTACTCATGAACTACTGAGACCCTAACAAGGCCAAGCTGGGTTAACAACTGAAAAAAATGAATAAATAAAAGAAAAATAAATAAAAGATATAGTTTTGGTAATTGGTTTCCTTTCGAAGATGTCAGAGCTTTCAATCTTAGTGGGGGTGGTCATCACAAAGATAGGTAGCTTACACAGACAGACAGACAGACAGACAGACAGAGACAATACTGAAACTTATCATGAGTGCAGTACCCCACCCTGGGGTGGACAGACTCGCCACTCACAAAGTTACTCAATAAAGCTTAACGTGTTGATCTGTACATGGGGGGAGAGGCGAGTCTGTAAATGTACCAAAATTAAAAGTACAAAAATAAAAGTGATTAAAAATAAACGCATAATTAAATATAATTCAGACCAAAAAAAAAACAGTTATTGCACAAACAACCCACACAGAATCGCCGCTCAAACACTTGTGCTTGCTCTCTCTCTCACACACACGCACACACCTTTCAAAACAAACCCTTACCGCTGATATAACACTAGAACCCACTATCACACCCCTGTGGACGGTGTCCCTGTTAAGATCACAATATCCCAAACCAAGTGACAGTAAACAATAACAAAATAAGGTTTTCCTTGGGTAAACAGCACTGAAGAGCAGACAGTTCCTGGTACAAAAGTGTCCTGGGGGCATGCAGAGATTGAATGGGAGACTGAAACTAGCACCACCGTTAGCACAGCCACTGCACGAGGGGCTGCGGCAGGAACTGCTGGTCTCTCGGCTCGTGCCTGGCCAGCAGAATCTTGTCGGGTTCTTCATCGTTATCTGACATGAGCTGGAGGAAAAGGAGGGCCGGGGTGAGGAAGGTAATGGGAGGTAGGGAGGTAGGGAGGCAGGGTGAAGAACGGTGTTTATCTGCTGACGCTGGCTGGCAGAATGTCCCTCTTCCTACGGCGCCACGTGTTGCGGTTGTACTGGATGTGGCTGTGTGGGATGGCCGGGTTGTGGAAGCCCTTCAATGGAAACTTGGGTCCGACCTGCTGCTGTACAAAGAAGAAGCATTTTATTCATACTATGATACAACATCCCATATGATCATCAGCCAGAACACATGAATACCTGCTTACACGTGCAGTTATCTCAGAAATTCTGTTTTACACCCATTATATTTTTCCCATTAAATAATGTTGTTTCTTGACCATGAGCTTTCTTTTTATATTTGTACTCTTATCTTATACCATCATCAGTTAATTTAAGCCCAGAGGGGAGAGGGGAAGGGGGGGGGGGGTTTCCTTATCCATGCCTGCGATGGAGTGGTATGTCATCGAGGGCAACAGAAAGCAGGGCTCTGGGCCTAAAGCCCCTACGACCCTTACTGGGAATATCACAAAGCTTTTTTTAAGTTATACACACCTGCCTGCTGTTTAAAATGTGGAGTGGAAGATTCGGAGGCATAGACATTCTCACCTGTAGAGGACAAAACAAGAGCTTCACTGCAGTGTAAACACAACGTTAGCAATCCACAGAACAAGCTGTACTTAAGAATAGTATATTACATATTCTTAAGCCAGTAAAAAATAAATAATATATATATAATAATAAAGATATATGAGAAACAAGCATTTTGCTTTTCCTGAATAGATTTTTCTGAGTCTGACTCAAAAGAAGATTTTGCTCCACATAAGATCAAAGGCTTACATGATTCCTACCTGGCTGGAGGAGGGCACTGCAAGTGGCACGGCGAGGGTGGCCTTGCTTGTGCCCATCTGCAGTTCGGTAGGCAGCAGGCCTAGCGACAGTGTCTGCAGAGGGTAGGAAGAAACTGCTGGAACAGCGCTCGGTGTGCAGTCCGAGTCCTAAAGAAAGGCAAATAAAGGGATGAAGAAGCTCTGGTGAGTAATGAAGCATTTTCAGTAGGGCAACCGACATGCCAGCATCACACTTACAATGTCACTGCCTGACAAAGAAGAGGAAGGCGAGTGCTGCTGAGGGCTCGACAGGGACATGGGAGAATCTGCACTATTAGGAGATGAGGAGTCCCTGTGGAGCTGCTGCTGACCCTCCACTCCGGCACCAGGCCCTGTGCTACAATCTGTCTGCTCCAACGAGCCTTTAAGAGCTGGACCTTGGGAGAAAAACCCACACACAAACAGTTACAATTAGAAAGTTTAACCAGGACATAACTACACCACTGTTTACTGCATGTGTGTTTATTGCAGCCTTGTTTTAGGGTTAATTATATTTTATATTGTTATCACAACTGCATACAACTTTTTGAAATAAAGGAAGCGGTGTGCAAATCATTCAGCAAAGAAAGGATTCTGTTCTGGTTCTCACACTACATTTTGAACATTCTGACTTAAAAATAAACAGGTTCAGAAAGCAAAAGGTTTGTTCCAGGGTTGAACAATAAGAGACGCACGCGACAACATCCACAGGAGTCCACTAAACATCTGTAATTTAGAACTTTTTTTAACAGACCATTCATTATAATCCGTTTACTCAGCTATAATCAAGACGAGTGTAAATACGGGACGGTTCGCTAACCGGCACAGAGGTTCTAAGAATTCTCAATGTAACCAGTTCAGGAACCAGGGTTAATTTGGTTGAAAGGGCTACAAGTAACTGTTTTCACAGCCCACTGTGCTCACACCATCCCCCACCTACTAGCCCTTCTGTTGAGCAGTAGGTCAGCGAAAGTTCACCGTTCAGTGCACAGAGGCACACACTCATGACAGAGTTATACAGTGATAAGTATACAGTATAACAGAGTTATACAGTGAAAGAAATACTTGCTTTACTTGCTGTTTATAATGGTTCAAATAGCTAGACCTTTAATTCCCAGCTTGTTTGTGACCTGAACATAAGCGAGCCTGCTCACTGAAGAAAAGGAAATTAAGTATTCCAACTTGGTCGAATTATAGTAAAATTCATGTATTTAAAATCATGCTTACTGTTGTGCATCCAGAAAACACTGAAAAATACAAAACTCCTCTTCTATTGAAGTTATTCGATTCATTAATTTGTAATAGCTCAATAACAACTGATCATAGTTTATGTTCACTGTCACTAGTGTAACAGAAAAAACAATAAAAGAGAAGTATAAGAGTGTACAAAATTGTTCAACATTCTCGCCAACTCTGCTCCCTATTGGTTAATTTAGCGCTATACAGTAGAACCTCTGTATTCAAACGCATCTTTATCAAACCAGTTCAGTCATTGAATAGCGCATCTCAATGTTTTTTTGCCCCATTTCAAAGTTTCAAGGACAAGGATTCACACTTCCAATATCTGTAAAACAGAAACACACAATGCTCAGGGTGTGTCAGAAACGGTCCACTTGTTTACTCTTTCGCTACATAGACTGTCGCATGACACCCTTTTATTTCAGAAACAAAAGGGAAAATTACACATTTGCAAAGGGTAGCATGGTGGCTAGGTGGTTAGCACCGTTGCCTCAGAGAGAAAAGGTCCCTAAGGAACGGCCTGGGACCTCCCTGTGTCAGCATGGGTTTACTGCCATAGTCCAAAGAATATGCGTGTTAGGTTATTTGATGTATCTAAAGTGTCCTTTAGTGTGTGACTGTGTGTGCCTTACAAGGTATTTGCGTCCCGCCTAGGGTTGTTCCTGCCCTAGAGTTGCCGGGTGGGCACCGGCTGTCCCGTGTGGATTAATCGGAAGATAATGGATGAATCGGCATTTTTGCACACCCCAGCAATTAATGAGTGAGTGAGGGGGCCTATCTTTATCCAGAACATGGGAGCCATCTTGAAAGCGGCCGTATTGGCTCAAGGCCAAGTTTTTCCCCCCAATGGGGAGGTGGTGATGTATCAAAGAAGACCAGAATTGTCTCAGAAATTGATTGCCGCAGTCAGATTTGCAATATCTCTTGTGGTTCAAAAGTCGACACCAAAATCTTTGTTGTTCGTCACCTTTGTTTCTGGTTTACTCTGACAAAGTCCTTTGTCAAACGTTTTCACTTTTATGCATTGTATTGCATTCAATTGCTTTATTCATGCTCTTAATCATTAACTACATATGAATATAAACATTAAAAACAGACACTGTATTAGTATGTAGGGAACAGCGATTTGCTGATTTTGCGGGCAAGCTACAAAACTAGGACCAACATGCTTAAAAAGTCATTACATTCAACAAATTACTACAGCGTTAACTTTGACAAGCCTTCAATATACATATGTTTAAATGCTGCACATAGACTTACCTGAGTTATTCAGTTTAGTTTTACTCAAATTAAATACTTCTCCACTACAAGGCTACAAGAGGTTACACGCAGCTTCACGGAGCTCATGTTTAACCCTAATAAAAGCCATCCATCATAGTTAAACGTATTACGGAGAACGTAAGAGGCTAGAGTGCTGAGCGAGCGACACTCACCTAGCCCAGATCACAGACAGCTGACATACTGCAGCTCTCCAATTAGATCTGCTGTCCTGAGCAGCATTTTAATGAATCGACAAGACGCTTCGTAAGCTCTACAAAAGCGTTTCACTCGGATACAGGTATGAGCTTTTAGCTGTGAACCCCATCTCCTTGGCTTCTGCTTCTTACCGCTGTTCCTGTCTGTATGAGCCACGTGCTTGCTGCCCCACTTCTGGACGATCCACTCTCTGTAGTCGATCACTTCTTGGGTGACTTTAATGATGCGCCCCAATGTGCTGTGGGAACGCGGAAGAACACACAGCTTATAAAACACAGGAGCAAGCTGTCCTACATATTAGATGTGCGACAAATTTATGAAACATGCATCAGATACTTTACTCATCTCTCAACCATTTTTCCACTTAATACTGGGGCTCATCCACAGAACATTTAAAGACATTTCTAAATTTGCAGGCCACCCTTGGATGTGGCCTCCAAAAGAGTTATGTTAATGGGATTCTGTGAGATAACTGCCCTTATCTGGCACTACAGGACAATTGGATTACTGACTCTAATTAATCTTTTATAAGAAGCAACATCTGGGTTGTGGATTTTGAGTCCTTGACTCAACATCTTAAATGTTAAAATAATTAACTATTGAAATTAAAGTTATGGGCAGGGATAAAAAAAAAAGGAAATGCAGAGCATCAAGACTTTTTTATTTAACATACAGGGGGACACAGTCAAGTCGAGTCAGATTTATTTATATAGGACTTTTTAAAGTGGAGTATTGCCTTAAAGCAGCTCTATGACCTTGAGCACGCCTAGGGTGACAGTGGCAAGGAAAAAGTCCCTAAATGTGAGGACTCAAAAGGGGACCCATCCTCTTTGGGTGGCCTGGAGTTAATTGAAATAGTCGTTTGTATTAATGAAAGAACAGCTGTGTTACCTGTCACTATCCTTGTTGGGATAGGAGTTTGCGAGAGGTGATACAGCATGGCTGAGGACGATGTAGGCGTAGTCAAACACCTGTTTAACCTGCATGGCTCCGTATGAACTCCTTCCCACATCATTACCTGCAGATCCACACAGAACAATTCCGTGAGGATATGGAGCGTGACATTATTTTACCAATGGTTACCAGCGAATACAGATTACGCTAAGACTGAAGATCGTGAAATGATTTCACACACCTAACGTTGATCACTGAGCACGCACTTAATAATCTGATCATAGTCGGATTTCTGCAGTTATCCAATTATTCAAGTGGTCATGTAAACACAGCACACTCTGATCTAAAAATTCAGATCAAGAAATCCAATAAGGAGAGCTCTACTTAATCCAGTAATCAGATTACTCATAGCAAATATGCAGATTAGAATCTGTTTTCATGTCACGAGCATCCCCCTCCATTTTCTCTGACTTTTAACCCTTTTCTTTCTCAATGGATCTAGCGACTCAGTATATACTTGAGAAAATGACAAATGTGATTATTTAATATTAAATAGTTTGAAGCTTGTCAATATTTCTATAAGATTATTGGCCGGTTGCAAAGCAAAAATTCGATTACCGAGTCCGATTTCTAAAGTGCATGTAAACTTATCAAATTAATAACAAAATATGATTTTCTGCAGGCAAACACCATATCTGTTCAATTATTTCTCATAGATCTTGACATTTGATTTTAAGGCTCTTAACACCTGTTTTCACCATTCTAGATTCCATTCCATGCATTTTATTAACTTTTAATACTCAATTCAACAAACACAAAAGCAATTAGCAGACTGCGTTTTTATACCAAATTATTATTTTCAATAGGTACTTAAATACAGACAGCATCAGACAGTACTCTCTCATGTGCCAGATATTTTGTTGCACAGTGAGGTTTAGTGTGTATAGGATTCCCATATCATTCATAATAAGTCTATTGCCTCTGGCTAATAATGCGCGACACTAACCAGCCATAACATAAAAAACAGTGACAGGTGAAGTGAATAGGAGTGACAGTGTAATGCTCTGGGCAAAGTTCTGCAGTGAAACCTTTGGTCCTTCCATTCATTGGTCGTTTGACACATACAACATACCTACATGTTATCATGTTGTTGCACAACAAGTACACATATACATACACACACACATTTTATATATATATATATATATATAAAATGTGTGTGTGTATGTATATGTGTA
>JAUZST010022480.1:0-31864 GCA_034779995.1 Parotocinclus haroldoi
TATATATATATAATTGTTTCTTGTGGTGTTCTTGGCCCATGTTAAATTCATCCTCATCCTCAATCATTTCAGCATTGTTGAAAATGTTTCCCTGTTGACATGGTGAAGGGCTTTTGCTAACTACTGTTTCTAATGCTTTAATGTCTCTGAGTGTGAAGCTCAGTTCCCTCAGTTTTTACATTTCACTTTGTCCTAAACGTGTGCATTTTGTAAAAGAAATGTTGTGAGCAGGAACAGAAGCTACTGTAGTATGACCAGGAGTGTGATTTGTGGCATTTGTGGTACTTAAATACTGATAGTATTTAAGTTAAAATACATAATTTATATATTATATATTAGCTAAAAATATATTACCCAGTAATTACTAAATATTTTGGGTACACCTCAGTGTCATGATTTAACATGTAAAAAGTTCCTTCTATTCATGATATACAGTACTGGAAGCAGAAGAGAGATAACACTTTGTTTTGCGTTCTTCAAGTTTTAAGCTGTTTCTCTGACCTTTTAATAACCTATTAGTTTCATACGCAACATTTTCTTTTCAATTAGGTGGGTGCTGGTGCTATTGGCTGTGAGCTTTTAAAAAATTTTGCCCTGATTGGCCTTGGTGCTGGAGAGGGTGGACACGTCACAGTGACAGACATGGACTCCATTGAGAGGTCCAATCTGAATCGTCAGTTCCTGTTTAGGTCAGAGGATATTGGGGTAAGAAACATACCAAATACTGTAACTGTAACTAAATAACTGTATGCCATATTTATTTAAAAAGTTTTGTTGGACAGGTTGTATGGAGTCTGTATATTCTTCCCATGTCTGTGTACTGAGTTTCTAAATATGTTAGGTCAACTCCCAAATGTTCCAGTTTGTGTGCCTTAGTATGTGTGTTTGCCCTGTGGGGACTGGCACCTTGTCCAGTGCATTCTCATGAACATTATCTTTCTCCCTCACAGAGGCACAAGTCAGGGGCAGCAGCTGAGGCTGTGCATAAAATGAATCCCAATGTGAACATCACATCTCACCAGAACCGTGTGTGTCAGGAAAGTGAGAGTATCTACACACGCCAGTTCTACAGCAGCCTGGATGGAGTGGTTGCTGCACTGGATAATATGGAAGCCAGTGAGAGATTATAGCTATTTCTAATACTTGTAGTACTAGAAATCACCATACAGAATGCCAGTATTGCAGCCAAAACAAATCTGAAATAGGTATTCATGTCCTGTTGATTGAAGTTATTCCTGTAGTATGTGGTTAGTTTACAGTGAATACCACTCTTGCATATATATTCGGAATGTTAATATTATATTACATTTTGAAGATTATAATCACAATTAATGCAAAACTCTTGAATTAACACAAACCCTGCTCTCACCCCTGGAGAGCCGAGACACAAACAGGATCAGAATTTTGGGCTGTAATTTAAGCCCAAACCCAAACTGAGCAAGCCTAGATAACAGTGGCAAGGAAAACTCCTAAACATTATAAAAAGAAACCTTGGGAAGACTCTGCTGAGATATATATATGATTTATATAAGGGGTATGTTTAATAATTATCTGAATATGTTATTTTATAAATAATGTTTTCTAATTAGCAAAAAAACAGCTTAGCTGAACCAAATTCTTTGTATCCTGCCTCTGGCAAGATGAGAATTTATTTTGAGCAGGGACACATTCCGGTTCTGTCTGAGTGTCATTCAGAAGTGAATTAAAATTAGAATAAATTTAAGTTCCTATTTTAATTCTTAAAACCTCGGATATTAACATGTTACTCAGATGAACCATGACATACCTGCATATGGTTTAAGTAAACCACAGAGCGTAAAACAAGTATTTGACAAAATGAGGGTAGTCCATGTTTTATTCGTTATCATATGTCATATTGTCTCATGAAAGGCATCAAATGAAAGCTGTCATTCTCTGTCCGTGTAAAGGAATGTATCTAGATGAATGCTGTGTGCGGTACCATAAACCCATGTTAGATGGAGGGACTCTGGGTGCTCAAGGCCATACTCAAGTGGTAGTTCCATACCTCACCGTGTCCTATGGAAAAGTATCATCTTCAGAACAGAACGCAATACCGCTCTGCACACTTAAGCACTTTCCCCATCGCATAGAACATACTCTGCAGGTGAAGCAGAGTTATATTTGATCATTATATTTGATAATCTTTGACAGCTGTAAAACGATTTGCAATATGTGGGTTTTTTTTCAGTGGGCCAGAGAACAGTTTGAGAGCCTGTTCAAGCAGATGCCTGAGAATGTGAACCAGTTTCTAAGGTATGTTACAATGCCTTATGAATATCTAGTAAAACCAAATAAGAAACAGTGTCTAAAATAAATATATTTAAATACTTTGAATCCTTTTAATCAGTCTTAATTAAATAGCAAGACACACGAAAAACAATCACTATTAGCCTAAGCACCTGACTTTTTATGGTAAAGCTGTACAAGCAGTAAATCTTAACCAGAAGAAAGGTGAATGTTTCACACAGGAAGAGGATACTGGTGGGATGTGCAGGGACCTCACGGTGAATGCTGTAGCGTGCTTCCCCTTAAATCAACTGCTTCCTGTTAATTCACTGCAGAATTACAGGAAAGCCTGCATAATGACTTGTCAACTCTTAGGCTAGAAATATATTATATTATGTACTGTTTGGATTAAATGTCCACTTTTGCATCGTGTACAGTGAAGGCCAGTTTCTACAGTGGGGGTAAAAGGTCTGAGGCCACTAGTGAAAATTTTTCTTTGTTTTTATGGTTATCACATGTAATATTATATTTTTTATTGTAAATCATATATTCGGCATCACAGTTAGAGTTAAAAGTAGTAAAAATATATTAGTATTAAGTATGGTCCCCTTTTTCGATATAGTCACTGTGCACAGTTTATGCAAATTCTGAAGATATGTTATCCCATCATTATTTAACAATATTACGAAGAACGTATTGCAGTGTAAATGAATGCTAGGTTTCTGTCTTTGAATGCCCCATGAATGTTCAACAGGGTTTATATCAGATGGCTGGGGAGAAAGGTTAGTGACAGTGAGGTGTGTTTGGTTTACACAAGAATCTTTGAAAGTGATCTCAGACTATTGACCCCTGTTGTATACCTGAAGTATACCAGTACAGTAAACTGTGTGTGCAGTTGTGCTTGAAAAAAGTCGGCACCGTTTTAATTTTAAACAAAGAAGCATCTACACTGCCACAGTTCATCATTTATTATTCTACACACTTTCTTACAGCTTGGACTACAGATCATTAAATTCCAACAACAAACACAAGAACTCTTTTTGATCAAATCACAAATATACTTGGTGAATATAATTTATTACACTCCACATTAACAATCCACAACATTTGAGCTTTTCACCCGCTGAACCATAATAAAATAAAAATGTGTCAAGACCTTTCGCTAACTTTAGTATTTTCAAAATTATTAACCTGTCACCTCACAGTCTCACCCAGGTCCTGGGGGGCAGTCTTGGTCCTTTCTGTGTGGAGTCTCCATTTCCGTTTACTCATGCATGTTGGGTTAATTGGTGTCTCTAAAGTTGCCCTAGTGTGTGAGTGCTATTATGGGTGTATAAGTGCAAGTCCCCTGTGGTGGATTCGAGTCTTATCTAGGGTTGTTCTTGCGTTACCTCTTGCTAGGCACTGGCTCTCTGAATGAATGAAAGTGAATTTATTTAAGATGGATTAAAATTATTTCACTGTAAAGCAGCGTGCAGCACATTGCTTTGCTCACCCCTGCATACCCAACACTCATAAGGAGTGCAACACCGACAAGATGTTGCTCAAAAGTTAGTCTGCTTATGCTAGTGCCTCATTTGCTTAATAAAACTGTGTTTAGTTGAAATTTCTGCACCAGAGGCTGCATTGTGTTTTTAACTGGTATTAATTATTATATTACAACGTAATATAAGGTATCTGGCAATATGAGTTAAGTAGTTAACTTACGGTAAGAATAAGAATAATAATCGTATTGGACCACAGAGGTATAAGCAAACAGACATCGCCTAAGTGGACATTATGCAGTACATACCTGTATGTTTTTAAAATAAACCTGTTTACGGTCAGGGGCTTAGAGATTAAATTCATATTTGGAGCAAGGCAGGAATAAACTTCCCACAGGGCATCAAATGCACACTAACTCAGTTACAGACACTCACCCTAATAGTTAAACTAAAATAAGCATGTGCCACTTATGTTACAGGAGAAGGGACACTCATGGGGCATGCAGAGAACATGTCAAATTCCATATACATTATATGGGTATCAAACACTTTAAAATACAAGTACAATATACCACTGCCACAGATCCTAGACCTGTGGCGGTTTGTGAAAACCACATTGAAAATCACAGGACTATATTGCTTTGCTCTATAACGAAATGAATGCTTCACTGTGTGCTGCTGAGCACCATGGCTGAATTATAACTCAGTGATTGGTTTACTAACTTGTAAATACTTATTTTAATGATACTTATAATTAATTATTTCAAACCTAAAATATGTTGAAGTTCTTTTCTAATGTTTGGTGTATTCTCTGCCAGTGATGATGAGTTTTGGAATCGTACTAGTGGTCGAGGAGAGGTGGAGGCTATGGAAGTGTTTAAGGGAGTGGTTAGAAGTATGGAGGACAGACCTTTGAACTTCCTACACTGCTTGACCTGGGCCCGAATACAGTGGGAGAAATTCTACAACAACGACATCATACAACTTCTGCACTGCTTCCCACCAGATCATGTACTGTGCAGTCACCCACACAAGTATATAGTGTTAAATTTAGTGGAATGGAAATTTATGCTAAAGCTCTCTATGTGTGAGAACATGTAGCCTCCAGCAGTAAGCAGATCCTGGTTTGGTGCCAACAGTCCAAAACCCCCAGCTATGTTCATTTTCATCATGTTCGACCAATAGGTGGCACTACAAGCTATACTAACTCAGCTGGCTTAGTTTAAGCCCTAATTCCTTTTAAAATTAGGAGTTGGTTTTAGGAGTTACTATGAAATTATGAAATGTTTTTGGAAACAGCATAGCAATAATCAAACAAAATAATAACACAGTAAAATAAAATAATTTAATGTCATTTTATTGCAAAGATTGGGGGTAGACATAAGTGCAGTATTAATTAACAACTGTAATATTATGTCCAATGATAAAACAGTTATAAAAGTGTGTGTGTGTGTGTGTGTGTGTGTGTGTGTGTGTGTGTGTGTGTGTGTGTGTGTGTGTGTGTGTTCTTATGTCTTATGTCAGTGTGTACAAACCAAAAAAGGCATTTATCTAACTGCTCTGTTGCAAGGTACTTGCAGTCTGTTGAAACAAAGAGACATAAGAGACAACATATAGATTATCTACAAGAGTTTGCATATTTCTTCCTCTACAGTGCATGATATCATTAAACAATACACAGAATACATCGAAATTTCAGTATATAAAGGTCAAGGTTGGGCTTAAACCTGTGATCTCCGACCCCTCAGACAGCATTGCATCAAGTACTGTCATTCAACAATGGCTGATATTGGGCCAGGGATCACTTAAGCAACTCTTTCCCAGGAACATCTATTCATCATTCATCAAGACAATGCAAAATATCATACTGCAAATATTGCAAAGACATGACTGTTGAAAAGGAGGGTACGGGTACTGGAATGGCCTGCCTGCAGTCCTAACCTATCCCCAATAGAGAATGTGTGGAGAATTTTGAAATGAAAACCGATTGCACTGTTTGCAGGAAGAATGGGACAAAATAACACTTAAAACACTAAACGTCTTGGTATATTCTGTGCCCCAACGTCTTTTGATTGTGGTGAATGGCAACACTGCAAAGTAGTAAATGCTTTTTAGTCCTACTACAACTAAAGACCAAAGACGATCAAGGAATGCTGAATTTCATGGACTTTCCTCCACAGTCACATGGGATAAACTTGAGCATTTATAAACTTAAGCCAAGCATTCAGTAGCACCAAAAGAAACTTGTTGGAATAGTGTGATTATGCTATAACATGGCTTATAAAATTTTGCACAAACTCATGGACTCCATGCTAGCTTGGCTGCATGCCATCATTTCAGGAGGAGGACTTCTCAAATGTACACCCTTTTCACAGATTCAACTTTTCATTCACTCATTATATTGTATTGTTTTTATAGCTTGCAATGAAAAACAGTACATGCATTAACGTAGTAAATAATGCAAAAATTGAAAAAGAAGCATGTTCTCTTTGTCTCAAGTGACATATTCATGGGTGTAAACAAAAGCATATCAAACTGGATGAGAGTCCCACACATTAACTGTTCAGTAGGGTGTCTGGTCACCCTAGACTGCCAGATTAATTGGTCTATCCTAGTTTATGTCCAGCATAGCTGTTGCCCTACAGGAAAAGTCAACGATGCTTCTGGACATAAGCTTTACTTTTTGCACAGTAATGTTTTAACTTATTGTAGTGCTTGATAAAGGTTTGCCAAAATAATCTCTTACCCATGTGGTTAGTTATTATATCAGGTATTACAATGAAGTTTGATGCAGTGCCACCTGGAGGATTGAATTTCACCAGACTCTACCATATGTTTTAATTATATTATGCACTTCCAATCCCTTCCAGTGCTTTTGAGGTACATTGTCTATAAACATATTAGCAACTTTATTACACATTTGTTGACAAACCTAATCCTCTGCCCATTTTCATATTTTTCTAATTGCCTGCTCGACTTTTTCAGGATGTGTTACAAACCTGAAATGCAGGAATTAGATATATATTAACAAACAAATATATTACTCGATAATAAATAGATACATGTGCAAGCAATGTTGGCAAAGCTAGAGTAGAAAGATGCACTTAAGACTCAACGACAAACTTGTGTGCACATGTGCAGTTGAGATTCTGCCACAGGCAAACATGTGTTGCTCCAAGATTGTCCCCTGCAGGGATGATAAGAGAGGTCAGTCTTTATCTGAAATCTTACAACTTCACGTTTGTCTGGTCCTTGATAGAGTTTATTGACACATGCCTAGTCATTGTCTCCAGCTAGGATGCTGTTTAAAGATGAATGGATTAGTCTGAGACATCAGCACTGTCAGTCAGATGAAAGGGGTCATAGCGACTGGTTGCTACTCCTTAAAATGCCCCTGTCTGTTCTTTTATCAGGGATTAAATTGTGTTAAATTTACACACCTGATAAACTCATAGTGGCTGAGAAATAAGAAAAAAAAACACTTACCTTGTAATTTCTTTGGCATTGACTTGGTCATGTATCCTTTTAGTTAGAACTTTATTATTGATTACCCATTAATGTCATCTAACATTTTGTTTTGTTCTCAAATGATTTATTATGACAATAAGAAATAAAGACACTTTATAGAAACAGTTCTTTTATAGTCTACATGTCCTCTATTTGCAGGTCACTAGCTCAGGACTGCCGTTCTGGATGGGATCTAAGAGATGTCCACATCCCTTAATCTTTGATCCAGCCAATGTAAGTGTGAGGCAGGGACTCTCTGACTTGTCCAGCATGTTTGGATATTCTGTTTCCCCCTTAAGGATAGGAATGCCTGAAATGTCTTTTTTGATAATATCTCACCCTTTCTGTCCTGCTGTGGATTTCATTCTTATCTATAATCACCAAAGCTTACAGGCAGACGCATGTGCTTAAATTGACTGGCAGACATCCATAATGTGATGTACAACAGAAACATGAAATGAAATAATATCATTTGCAAGTTGTATTAAGGCATAATATATTGCTGTATTTTCAATTCTGAAGTCATTATTATCTTTATGGCCTTTTGTCCATGTCAGTGTTATCAGAGTTCCACCGTCTGGCACCATTTGCATTCTGTGGTATGAGACTGGGATTTGAACCTAATGTCTGTGAATTCCATAGTACACTTTTCTGTGTTAGTTCCTGTCAAGCTGGACCTACCTATCTCTTCCCTTTGTGTGACGAACATAAACACAGTATGTCAGAAAATGTTCGTATTAGCCTAGCACCCAACGTTTCCTACCATAGCACACTGATCACATTTGTTTTACTTCTGCCAGCTGTAATGTAAATTATTTACTTTATGTCATGGATGGCTTGCACTAATCAGAGATGATTTACTTTCAGATATATGTCACGATTTGCACTCTCTTACCTTCTAGACCACCCATATGGATTTTGTTGTGGCAGCAGCCAAGTTATATGCCCAGATCTATGGAATCAGTGGTTCAATGGACTTCGGGGACCTTAAAAAGATCTTGAAAGAAATACATGTGCCTGAATTCACCCCAGAATCCAGTGTGAAAATTGCTGTGACAGACGAGGAGCTGAAAGGAAGCAAGGAAGAGAGGAAAGATGAGGGTAAGAAAATAGCAATTGTAGTTTGTAGTTTGTTTATAAATTGGTTTCTTCAGTATCACAGCAAAATCTGGGCTAAAAACACCAGGGATTGTCCTCCCTTATTTTAAACATGGCCTGAAGTATCTGCATGTGTCACCTGACCTGGCAGAAGGGCTAGCTGCACCACCTGTGTGCACACAAGTCTTCTTGACTAGAATTCAGTTTTAGAGCTGCAAAACTGCACTCTTTTTAGGGATTGTGTATACTGTGAGGAAGTTTATACATCATATTCACCATACCTCTCTGTTTCTCTCAGACAAAGTCAAGTTGGATGAGCTAAAGCAGAAGCTGTCAAGCCTTCAGCTTGCCAGACAGAACAGCCGGATGTTTCCACTAGAATTCGAAAAGGTAATGTTTGTGTCTGCGCAAGTGAGTGTATGTATGTGCGCAGATTTAATACATACATGTTCCTGTGTGTTTTATCTCTGCCTCAGACACTTTGGCGACCGCTGCCAGGTAGGAGGTCTAACAGAATCACGAATCTGTGCCTGAGCCATCTGCCCCACACTTTAGCGGTTACTGATCCTTAACCAACTCATCTTGTAGCCTAGCTCTAATGGTATGAAGAACAGTAGAGTCCACTGTTAAGGCCATATTTTTTTTGATGAACTCCCGCTTTGCAGTGGAAGCTTCTCAGGAAGAGGCTAGCTGTGGTGAGAGAAACCTCACAAAAAGTCAAGGGAACTTTGGTATATGCGTTAAGATCCTCTTTGTGATGTGACATAATGGTGTGATATTGCACACTGTAGGACAGACAAACCATCACACACGTCCAATACCCTTCAGCGGAACAAAATCTGAATTGTGTTCACTATTAAGCCTGGTTTATACTTTCTTAACATAATAATAGTCAGGTGAGACAGATAAAAACAGTGTCTGAACTCGCCATTTGCCTCCTCAGTGAATTGAGGCAGACTGTCCCAAAATGCAGTACCACACACTACAAATAATATTGCTATTTTGTCATTTTGTAGTGTGCTGTGTGTCATTTTAAGCATGTTTATGTTCCAGTTTCATTTATTTGTAAGGTGCATTTTATAATTTGTCTCAAAGAAATGCTACAAAAGTTGGTAAGTTTGGAAATTATCCTTTTCTGGGTGACACCACATAACAAAATTAGTTAACAGTAGTCAGTATAAATACATAATGTCTATCAAAGTCTCATCTAAAAAGAACCCTTTCAGACATATTGATGGCTACAGTCAGACACTTTCAGTATACAGTATTTCTGTATAGTTTGTGCATACGTGTATGCTGGGATATGAGTATGATGGTGGAACTCAAGCCCAGTCTCCTCTTCAGTGGTGACACGCGTGTTGGCCATTCACAAGCAGCACCTGAGGGTAAAAAATGAGTGTTTAGGAGGTGTTCCACAGGCATCAAATTGCCAGTTTACGCTACCACAGCCTCCAATTATCCCAGTCTTTCACGCCTTTGAACGCAGAGGCTGATCAGGTTGCCTGTGTTTATCACGAACTAGACTTTCCAAGACTATGTTTATGAAAAAGCGTAAAGCGTAATTAATGATGTATATCTAGCAGATATTTCTATAGATTGAGGCTGAACTTTGAAGATCTATTCTAAAGGAAGCTTCAAATCTCTTATAAGATGTTGGATGAAGATGACGTGATCATTGATGCAACTGAAATGCCTTTCTATTCATTGTGCCTTTCAGCCAGCATGACTGCAGAGAGAGAAAGTTAACCCCCCCCAAATACCCTCCAGCCATATAGGCCTTTGAAGAGATCGTAAACTTTCCTATGACCTCATACACTGAGGAAAATTGCAACCCCAAATTAGAAAGAGTTGGGACAGAATAGAAAATGCATGTTAAAAAACACAGTGTTCTTACCTGTACGTTGGTCTCATTGAATTGTTATATTTCATGTTTTGTCTGGTCAACTTAATTTAATTTGTTAATATAAATCCATTCCTGCATTTCAGGCCTGCAACACATTCCATGTGTAATGTTGCCTATCCTTTTCACCACACTTAAAAGACGTTTTGATACAGATGACATGAAGTGCTTTAGGTGTTATTTTGTCCCATTCTTCCTGCAAACATGTTTTAATATATGCAACAGTACAGGGTCATCGTTGTTGCATTTTCCATTTCAAAATTCTCCACACATTCTCTATTGGGGACAGGTCAGTACTGTAGTATTCTTATTCTGTAGAGCTCTTATTCTGTAGCCATGCATGCTATTTTGCATTGTCTTGTTGAAACATTTTACACACTAAAATTACTCCAGATTCCTATTGTGCACAATATATATGGAAATCCCTTCCAATCTTTCTTTGAGGTACACTTAAGAGCAATCATTGCTCATCAAAAACTCAAACTTTCCGGGGTTCTGCTTTTGAACTACATCAGGCGATTATAATCAGTTAACATAACCTGATTTGAAATCACATTATTGTTTTTTATCTTTTATTACTACCTCTAAATCTCAAATTTATCTCAACTCTCATCCCATTACTAGGCCCTGTCTCAACTTTTTTGGAATGTTTTAAAGGCCTAAAATGCCATACAAAACATGAAATATCTTAGGTTCCTACTGCCAGCAATACAGCGTTAAAATACATTTAAAAAGCACTATGTATTTATAAGTGGATTTTCCATACTGTTCCAACTGTTTTTTTCTGATTTTGGGGTTGTATATTTGCAGTAAAGTGCATTAATCACTAGTGACTTGTTTAAAATGCCTTGCTAACAATGCATCTAGAACATTTTGTATGCTTTGTGTATTTTCCACGCCTGTTTATTTCAGCTGGATCAATTGTACAACTGTTGTTTGTACCATAATGGGGCAACTAGATGTTTATCATGGTTTTGTAAACTCAAACAGCTGGTTTTGTAGAGATGATATTGTGCTGTAGACAAAACAGTGCATCAACAAACAGGTGGTGGAACTCTACTATATCTATCTGTCTTGTTAAAATAAAAAAACAGCCACTTTTATTATTATAAGTTTAGTCACACCTGACAGTCTGTACATTGTTTTGTTTTGTCTGTGTATACTGAGACCCAAGTTTTGTTCAATGTTTCAGGATGATGACAGTAATTTTCACATGGACTATATAGTGGCAGCGTCTAACCTGAGGGCAGAGAATTATGATATACCTGCAAAAGATCGGCATGAGGTACAGGACTATAGTTAATTCATGCAATACACATACAGTCAAGAATGCTACATGACAATTGTACTGTGTGATTATGGACATGTAATACATATTTTACATAAGTAAAATACATAAAAACATACATGCACAGCCACACTCAGGAAAAATTGACATCTGTATATTCTCAGATGTACAAATGAAAATGAACTTGTATGCTGGTATTTCTGCAGAGCAAGCGCATCGCCGGACGCATCATCCCTGCCATCGCCACAACTACAGCTGCAGTAGCAGGCCTCATGTGTTTGGAACTGTACAAATTAGTGCAGGGACACAATGAAATCGACAAATTCCGTAACTCATTCTTCAACCTGGCTGTGAATTATTACCCAACCTTTAAACCGTCCAAGACTCAAATGTTTACAGTGAGTACTCCTACTTAATTTTCAGTGTTTAAGAAACAACTTATTTAAATAATCAGTCTAAAAGTGCTAAAAAATAATAAAAGCGAACTCTGACTTTTTACTATTCATAAATACACCGAGTTGCCGTTATGAAGTTTGTCACACTGGCAACTTAATGTGTTTTCAAATCATGTGCTGATTTTGTATTAAATATTAAGCTCTTACTCTCTGTACAGGATAAACCAAACACACTACACTGCTCACAAAAATTAAGGGATGCTTCAAAATTAAATCTCCCATGATGACATATTCCCTAATTTTTGGGAGAAGTGCACATGCGTATTTCAATAGATCAGAAGTATTAACGCTTCAAAAAACACAAAATTGAGTCACACTATGTCCTATACTCGGTGACGACTATGTGAGCTGCCATGACCTATGTATATGGTGGTCCGTCTCCAGGAACACAGGATACCTGGAAACAGCTGTGCTGTGCTGTGCTATCCAAAATTGACAAAATCAGTAATTTGGCAACGCGGCAGCAGTTCTATGCGACTATGGGGGTTCTGGCTGTGCAAAAAGGTCCACAACCGTAATCGTATAACAGTAAAATTTAAAAATAACAATAAGAACCAAGTCTAACAGCCAAGAGACAATACATTACACTGTTATCCAATGAAATTACAAGGATGCTGTGAGAAGCAGAGAATACTTTACAACCCTCCAAACTTTATAAAACTCATTCGTAAAGGGAGTCCAATATGGAGCGTAGTAAAATATGTTCTTTGTTCCCTGTGAGCAGTGTCTAAAATTTGTCTCATTATCATCAGCTTTGTGCTTTTCTCAGGGAGGATGAAGGCATATTTTTAAATCCAGTCTTTTCTTTTCGTTGTGATGAGCAATTCTAAACATACTCTTTCACTTTTTGAAAATAATATTGACTTGACATTGTCAGTTCACTAAGCAGTGTTTTGAGGACCTATGTACCTGTCTATAAGATGTCACGGAAATGGCTCCTTGATTGGAGGATATTGGAGAATATGGTTTCTATGCCAGCATTACAATTTTCCCATGATTATCTAGGTTTATTGTTGGTATTTGTGCCATTTTGTAACTTCTATTTCTACTCAGCACCAAATCTTAAATGAGTGATAACACTTTTATTAGTACCCTTTTACCTGCTGGGTGATGCTTGCTTTTATATTCTAGATTAAGCATGATTATAATTTTATAACAGTTGAGCTCAGCCAGAGTACTTCCTATGCATGTTATTCAAACACATTTTTAATCAAACTAATAGCCATTTTGATAACTGCATAATAGAGTAGACATAAATATGTCTGTGTGGATTTCCTCACACATTCCAAAGGCACGTCTTTAACTTCATTTGTGTTTCTAAAACGTCCTTAATGTGCGAGTGTGTGTACGTGCCCCACGATGGATTGGCATCCTGTCTATAGGTGTTCCTGTCTGGGACCCTGTGCCACTAGCTAGGCATATGCTTTCCCGCAGGCCTAACCAAAGATCAAGTAGATAAGAAACTAAATAGCTGAATGAATAAATCACAGTAATTGTGATGTTATTCTTTGATTGCATTTTATTATTTTGGAAAAGACATTCAAATAAATATCACATCTAAGCAACACCTTTTGAATGTTAATCTGGTTAATTAATTTCATATATGATGCTACATTGAAATTAGACCATTCAATGGCTGCATCAATGGCTGCTTATGTTGGACCCTAGGCTGATTTGAAATCAGTCACACACACTCCGTTTAACATAATCAATTATCTAATGATTATGAGCATTTTATCAAAGAAAGTTTTAAATAAGTACCTATTAATAAATCAGTATTTAAGGGGCCAGTGGCATCAAATGCTTTTGATGAATGGTGGACAGAAATACATTTACATTTATAGCACTGACCAGACACCCTTATCCAGATTGACTTACAGCTGATACATTGTAACAAGATACACTCCGAGCAGTGGAAGGATAAGAACCTTCTTGTCAACAGTCCAGTGTCTTATCCACTGTACCATCTCAGTCTTATAACAGAAAATATTTTATTGTTTTATTGTTAGTCACAGCTTGTGGCATGGGAGTGAAATTGGTGAAATTTGGTTGTGACTATAAATTTCATGTCTTCATGCAACCTTGCCTAAACAGAACTTGGTGAGGTAATGGTGTGCATGTGTGTATGCATGTGTGAGGCTGCACTCTAGAGCGAAATCAGCCCAAGCTTAAAGTGATCCAGACATTATCCTGAGGGGCTTACAGCATTTTGTAACTGTACACCCACCCACACATACTCTTTACCCAGCTTGCGTCTCTTCGTTTGGGGACTTCCACACATGCTGCACAGGGCAGTGTTTTGAGACAGCCTGAGAAAGCTCCCAAATATGAGCTTAGATGAGTTTAACTTGTAAAAGTGGTGCTCAGGCACAGTTGTCTTTCACCTGAGGTTCTTAAGGGCTCTGCTTTTTGTTAGCCAATTAAGATGCCAGCATGAGCAGCAGTTGAAAAATACAGTGTGTACTGGAGGAAGGGATGCCAGTGTTTACTGTGTCAACTCATGTAGTGACTGATTAATCTGTAACTAATTTTGGGATGCAATTCTGCAAAACAATGCAGTGTTTCATCTAGACTGACATATATTAAAAGGCTGAAAGATGCTGTTGCTGAACCAAACTCCAATAGGAACTTTGGCTTGGGTGTCGAAAATGCAGGATGAAGAAGGAGTCATACCTAATAAAGGAATGGGTTGCAGTTACCAACATTTTGGAGGAAGGGGAAAGTATGTGCCTTTTCTCTTCACTGTGTCAGAGATCATGGTCTTTCACCCAAGGGGACAGATATTGAACCAGCTTGGGTTACTAGTGGGGTATGACAAATGCCTAAAGAGCTGACTGCTTGAATTGGAACGTTGCCATTCCCCACACACACACAGAGCTAACCTTTATATGCTGTCTCAAAGTTTTGTATTTATTCATGCCATACAGGGAGCCTTTGAATACATTTGTCTCCCATCTTTCCACTTTACTGTCATCAATCGTGCAGTCTGCCTTAGTCTCTTGTGATCGCGTGTCTGGCAGCAGTCTGGGTTGGAGGACAGTAAAACTTTCCACACATGGGATTAGTTAAGCCTTAGCTAGAACATACTTCATAGTAGCAGCTTGATAGTGTTGGATTGCAGTGGCTTGCCAGAGCCGAGAGAGAAAGAACAAGAGAGAGAGAAAGAGAGAGAGAAAGAGAGAGAAAGAACGAGAGAGTGGTGTCTGAAACTTCACAGGGACTGTATAAGGTCCAGTTACAGTTAAAACATCAACAGCACTGTAATATAAACATACTGTATGAGACACACTGGAGAGATAGACCATGCCTAAGACAGCAGAAATGGAGAGAATAGTGCTTGTTTCACACACTACACCTCAGATGCTGTTTCCTTTATAAGATTTTGTGAACTGGTCACAGAAGACAGCTGTTTAGAGCAACATAACATCCTGTTTTCTTTCAAGGATGTCCTCTCAAAAGCAAGCCCTGCCTTTTTATTATACCAACACAACAGCTAAATCTAGATTTTAGAAATACTATTAAGATTTGTAGTAGAAAACTGTAATAGACATTTTAAATAAAGAAGGAGAAGAAAAATGAGACATATATCCTTTTAAGCCACTCAAGTGTTATGCTTTGTCTGAAAGAAATTTCTGAAATGAAGAATGAACGTTCATATTTTTAAAGGGTGAAATCATTTTAAACAAAACAGAGACAAAGCTTTTTGTAGATTTCAGTGTGTCCATCTTACTTAACATAAGATATTGTGTAATTGTGTAAAAGAATTTTCTATATTTCTGCATACATATGACCCTAAAATATGGTTTATAAGATAAATAATCAAATTACCTAAAGAGATAATAAAATATTATTATTCATTTATTTAGTGCACATTTATCGCACATCTGTAAGTGTTAAAACTATGAGAACCTTCCTTTGTGTTTGTTGTCTGGTGAGATCCCACTGTGTGGAAATAGTTGCAGTTAAAAGTTTATGTACATCGGCTTAGAGGAATTTTAACCCATTTCTTCATACAGGGATATGGTTCATATGCTTGAAAGCAGTGTTTTCCTTTATCAGCCATAATACTTTTCTTTTCAAACAAAAATGTTATATTTTGGTCTAATCCATACACAATCTTCCAAAAAGCCTTATCATTTGCACACTTGATATTTAGGAAAATGCAGATAGGCAGCAATCTTCTGTCATGCAGTCTATTGTTGTTTAGTGTTCTCCTGATAACGGACTCATGAACATTAACATTAGCTGACACGAGAAAGTCCTTCTGAGTTGTTCAGAGCTTACCATGATGTCCTTTTGTGAGAATTACTTGTTTTATACGTATACTGTTTAGTATAGTAGTGTGTTGTTTGGAAGGCACTTATTAATTAAATAGATATTTACCACTATAGATATACATGCTTTTTTCTTAGTGTACTGCCTCGTCTATATGGTTAGCCCCCACCCTCCATGTGCTTATATCATACAATTTTTCTAATTTGTTTAGCTTTTATTACATATATAACAACACTATTAACAATGGAATGGTGAAATTGTGATAAGGACAGCTGTATTAGCCTAAACTGCTGCTTTCATTTGGACAGTTTTATTATTCCATTTTTCTCACTGGACTACATTTTCAATGTAACCATGGGAAAAGTTTAAAATGTTATATCTGTTCAGCTGTCGGTCTGTGGGTATACACTTGTGACAAACCGAATCACAGACTTCACTCCAGACATGGTCTGGCTTATGTTTTGGCATGCACTCAAATGATGATGGTTCTTCTGTTTTAAAGTAATTTTTTCTGCTAACCACAGAATTTTTTTTATGCTCAATGGTTGCTCTTTCCTTACCTGGTCCTCATTTGTTTCATTTATGTATTAGCTTTGTTCCTAATAACTAATATTAAAATGTTAATTAATAATATAAAATGAAGGCATTTATAGAATTATTATAGACTAAAGGAGTCAAAACTGAACTTAACCTGATGCAAGCACAGTCCGTTTGAACCCAAGGATACTGATTCCTGACAATTGGTCCTTATCTTTAAGATCAAACATTTTTCAGAAAAGATAACTCATAACTTTAAGATGTATTTTGTTATAATCTTGTTTGGGTGAAAACAGATCAACATGAGAGTCTAGAATATAGAATGTTGTAGAATGTTGACAGGTCAGAGAATTTCTTGAGAACTGAAAAGAATGAAGGTGAAGCACATGAGATTACTCGAGCAGTTTTGCTTGAGAGAAAAATCTGAAAAGCAGGATAGTTTTATTAAAGTATTTAATAAAAGTATTTTTTTCCTTTCAGCCTTCCCAAATTAATAAATGAGATACCCTTTGTTAGCTTCATGCTTCATTAATAAAATAAAATAATTTTCTAAAATGATTAGATTAGAACAACAAACCTTTATGTGTAGGTAGGTGTGATTTGGAAAGACACATTGTTGGATTTTTCCATATTTTGTGTGAAATCATAATGTAATATTCAAAACTTTGTTGGCATACCTTATGTATACCTTGTATAAAAGCTGCTTAATATTTTCTCCTCAAAGCACAGATGTGAGAGGGAATATTGGGTTACTGGAGTGATGATCTGGAAATCTACTCAGAGATCGGTTTTCCTTGCATGTGTAATTTATTGAAGAGAACGCCAGGACAAGTTCTTAATAACGCACCTGGGGTATAGCCATATGAAAGAACTGAAATGATCTTTGGCTGTGGTTTGTGGCATATATGTGGGTGGTGTGGACCCATTTCCCAGCTGTTTAATGTGCTGGACTCAGTCTATATCTCCATCCTGTCTCTTGAACCATGTTTCTCATTCATCTCATTCATTCCTCTTGAGTTTGACCTTCATTTCCTTCTGGCCTTCACCAGTATCTCTCAACATCCTGCCGTTTATCATTTCAATGGCTAGTTTTATTCAGTTTTCAGTTCCACATTTTTCCATCTGTTAGTCTTTTTGCAGTATATAACCACACAGTCTGTAGCTTCTCTGAAAACGCTTGACCCAGGGCTGCCCAGAGGTTTGCAAAGGGTGTGTGTATGCAGAAATGACTGCTATTTCCTGCTATCACAGGAAACCCCTCTATTGGAACCAGATTTTCTTCAGAGCAGCCATGCAATGTGGCTACACTGCTAATCATTCTCAGCTTCATGGGGCTAGAAGTAGGAAGGAGGGTGGAAAGAAAGGGAGGTTGAAGCTTCAAAGCCAAGATTCGAAACTTTGCTTTTCTTACATTTTCTCAGTACTTTTTTGCTTATGATTGAGCAATTGTCTACAAGCTTGCTTCCTTAATGAGTGTGCAGTTATCTACACCATCTTTAATATACACACACATACACACTCTGGTTCTTTATCAGATGGGAATAGAGCAACTAAAATAAACATTTGTGGTTTATGCTTTCCATTCGAACAGGCTATCAAAACCTTTGAAACCCAAGTGTTCCCACACAGCACCCACCTCAGCAATAAATGGCCAGTAAAGATGTGGGAATGAGTGTAGGTAGGATCTTAGACTATGCTGTTTTTAAAAGATGAAAGCAATTGAGGCATATATTGTACCAATACTATTTCAATATTTATAGCAATAACTTTAATTTAGTAATGTGTATATATACTGATCACAGAAATTAGGGGAAACCCCAAAATGAAACATACCCTAAATAAAATACCACATTTGTTTCAGCATTTAGGCGAAACATTAATAATGTCAGAACATTTAGTGCTGTTACCTCACAGCTTAAGACACAGAAGTCACAGCCTGGACTTTACATGTTCTCCCCTTGTGTCTTGTAAAATGCTAAATGAATTGAATATTAGCCTGGGCTCTTGCATTGTAATTGTCAATACTTCAGCATTTTGCTGTTTGGTCTTTACTTTGTTTGTAGCTGTGCTACAACTTATTATATCTAGGCTGTTCTTTTAATAGCAAATTTAAGAATACCTGAGAACTATATTGTCATATTTACTAATATTTCATACAGCAACTAGAAATGGTGAAACATTGGAACTGCACAGCAGAAAGTAGGACTAAAAAGAGAAAGGGACAATCTTATTCCTTTGGTCCTTGGGGACTGTAAGCACACATTTGAATTGTAATTTAAGACAGGGTTTAGGCAGACTTCAGACCTTAGAGCATGAAACCAGATTACACGGTCCGTGTGCTTTAGTTGGTCTGCTCCAAAAAGACACATTGTACGATGCTGGTTCTCGCTAATGTCTGAGAATGGATATTTTGCACTTTTTATCCATTCTTTATACTACTAATATTTATTTTGCCTATGTACCCATCTTTTGCCCACTGTCTGGTATGCTCATGTAAAACCTCAAATGCTTTATCAACAAAGATAGCAAGACCCTATTTTATGTCGGTAGGTTGCACATGCAAGAATTTTGCATGAAACTGGTAATTTGGTGAGAAGAACTTTTAGAAAGTTATTGCAAAGAGTGACATTTTCGTGTGTCAATAGGACACCCATCAAAGAGACCAAATATTGGACACTTCCTGGCCAGTAAAGCTACCAGGCTCAAATCCCATCAAACTTGTGGACTAAACAGTCAGGGAAATGGAAGAAGGCTCTTAAATGTGCTCTCTGTATACACAAACAAAAGCCATACCTGAGATAATTGCTAAAGCAGTGTGATTCGTTTTGATATGGGACACTTCATTTGTATAGGTATATGTACTGTCATATATTTTTTCATACTGTAGAATGAATTGGGAGTCTGGATAGATATATAAGAACCGTGAATAACATTCTTTAGCTCACTTTCAGACATGCTGTAAACCACAGCTCGTAACACATTCAAGTTGGTCATTACTTATATATCTACATCCATGTTTCAAACTTGGGATAAGTGATAAGTGATTCTGTCTGGAGTGACTTAGCTTAATGCAAGCAGACTTGCCAAAAACGCAGACGTCGCTGAGATACAATCTGATTGTCAGGGTGTAAGCAGAGTCGTGAGGGTCACATTGTCATGTTATCTAAATTTAATAATAACCCACATTTAATCTAAATTTAGCACTGAGTAGCTAAGTCATGTTAAATGTCAATATATCATTGGAATCCTATCGTCTGAAGGGATTTTTTTATGTATTTATGATTTCTGTAATTTAAAAATATTCTCCCACTGCTTCTGTTACGGCTTTAGCACTGTATTGTGTTAAAAGGCAGATAAAAACACAGCTGTGTTTCCCAGGGATCCCTGCTAGGATGATAAAACCACAACACCCTTAATTGGCAAGACTAGTCTTTCCAACATAGCTAATAAAACATGGAATGCAACATCAACTATCAGCCAATCTCTGAAGAAATAACTCTTTAGATTCAATCTGGCAATTAAAAGCAGGAATGTCAAAGCATTAGTACAATGCACCAGATGTTATACAAAATTAGGGCTTGTGAGTAAAATAAAAACACAAGTAAAGAATGTATGGTGTTTCCATAACAGTGCTAAACAAAATCACAGCGGATAATAGGGACTCACAATATGTGTACTGTATAATGCGGAGGGTATGCATGCTTAAAACAAGTGTTTTATTTGTATGTGTATGTGTGAACATTGTTTATTTGTGTTCATGAATATTCCTAAACCAGCAGCAAAATTTGACTCCAATATAAAAGTTGCTGGAATTTATCAATTCCATGGCCTGGAAGTCTCACACTGTGATGTAATTGAGAGATGTAGTCTCACACAAGACTAAACTGGCTATGGAAATGCTTTAGTCAAGATATATAATCTTTTACAAAAGGCTTTCTTTGTAAATTATATTTTCGTTTATTGTACTGACTTGACTGTAACTTAAAAGCAATGCCATGGATCAGCATCTAACACACAATTCTTTACCAGGCAGTTTGCATGCTACATTAGTAGTGAAACATGATCTGATCTCTGATCTTCTACCAAAAAGCAATACCATGGATCAGTTTCTAGGCAGCCTAATTCTTTACCAGGCAGTTTGTGTGCTATATTAGTACAGGAATAGTATGAAACATGATCTTACATCTCTGATCTTCTCCCAAAAAGATTCCAATATTCACATCTCAAATTATTTTTTTCTCCTCAATATCTTTTGCCTTGTTTCTTCCAGTTTTCATTTACATCTAGTCCTCTTTGAATTCTTTATTTCTTTATTGTCCTTATTCTTGGCAGCAAGAGGCATATGTTGTTGATAAAGACCTTTGTCAACTTTCACCCCTGTGTAATTCAATCTTACAGATTAAACCCTCTCTCTCTCTCTTTCTCTCTCTCTCTCTCTCTCACTCTCTCACTCACTCACATAATTACTGTTTCTTAAAGAAAATCTATTTCTATTTATTAATCTATTAATCATTTTTCTCAAATTATTCTGGTATATCCAGCTAATTTCTAAGACAAAAGCAGAGTAAACTGAATGTATTCCACTCAGTTTAAACTCATCCCAGGATTTTTTTGCTCTACCTTTTGCAAATTAATTCCATACTATTTTTGCAGAACAGTGACTCAGCTGAGTGAACAACATTTAAAATATAACACATACATTTTATGTGGGATGTTTTGGGCATGAATAAACTTCCCACCATCATAATTTACTAAATCAATCCAGCTTCTTTTGTAGAGTAGTAAAAAGCGATCTGTACTGGCATGTTAATGTTATGTTATTGGGAATTACAGCTAGCAACAAAATGTAAAAGTGCAAAAGCTGTATTACATTCAGTAAAATGCAAGACATAAGTATTTTCACTAGTAGTCTCTGACATTTGACCAACACGTCATGTACTGAAGTATTAGAAGGAGCTGTACTACTCAGTAGTGCACAAAGTGGGCCAAAATGTGGTTTTCAGAAACTAACTCAAATCCTATGATAATGCATGATGAAGTAATTTATTTACCAGTTAGACTCCTCCTATCTGGCTCTTTGCATCAACTGTTAATTTTTTTGATGCCCTTGATATCCAACAAATATAGAGTAGAATGGGTGACATCATTACATACAGTGACTGCACTCACATTGGGCAGAATAATATTCTATCTTCTATTAACATATTAGGTAATTTTTTCATTACATTTACGGATTTTGTACTTGTCACTATCGCATTTGTCTTGCCTGTTACATTTCTTGGTGTGTAAAGCTGCTTCAATGCAATAACGCGTCGAAAAAAAATCCCAATGCAAATCAATTTGACTTCACTTCAAACAAAAGGTCACCTTTACGTTTCAAACCCATATAGTTCAAGCAATATGAGTAGGCACCCTTGATCTGATGCGGAATTTTCACAGTGGCAATAAATGGCATTTTTTCAGATCTACTGATGCATTTTATGCTGTAATTAACAGAACACAGATCATGCACATATAGGACAAAGATAGATCTTTATATCCATACTTTCATGCCTGCGTGGTTTGCATTCTTTGCTTGCAAAAGGCAAGTAAGATTGGTTACTCATATCATGTCAGTGCTAGACTGGAATTTGAAATCACGCAATATTTCGAATAATTATACCTATCCATGTAGGGTATTGAAATGGAATTATTGAAGTCTGTTTAGTGTGTCACTAAGCAAGTACTTTATACCCATTTCTTAATCATTTATGTTTTTAATGGAATGATTTCCACATAGCATGCTATTCAGCTTAAAACAGTGATTAAAGCCATTATTTATTTGTCAAGCAGTGAAGATGTTTTGTATGTGAAAGTGATATGCTGTGTTTTGGTAGTGATTGTAGTAGTTGTAGTAGCAGGAGGTGGTAGAAAAATACACACAACAGGAGGAGTCTTGTCGTGTTTCTATAAAGTGATTGTTTAGAAATTAGGATCTTCATCATCAAAAAGGTGTGCTAATATTGTAAAGGACTGAACACACATTAACCGATTAATTTCCCAATTCAATATATTTAGATCTTCTGGACTTTAGTTCATATTTGGACATTAACCTTCTGAGCTGCTGTGTACATAACATGAAAGTGTATATACTGTCTGGAACACATACATTTCCATACATGGGAAGTAACTTTGCTGTGGTACGCTGTGGCATTTAGTTGTGTAATATAATGGCATCAGCATTATGAAAAAAAGGAACTCTAACCTGGAAGAAGAACTACCAACACAAAGAGAGATGTTTCTAAAACACTGATGTATTATTTGCACAAAAGTGCTTGTGTCTGTATTACGCAGTTAGAGGTTCACAAAAAAAACATATTTCTGTCCTGTCAGTGTCTGTTAAATAACAAGTAGTACAAACTTATTTTGGAATTCATATACTCTCTAAATACTGCATATGCAGCCTTTATTATTATATCTCAAGAATCACAATGGTGTTCCCAAATGTATGAGCATGTGTTCTATTCAGTTTCTCACCAGTAACAACTGCATTATAATGATCTGGATAAAATCACTTTTGCACTCACAGTAATGACGCTGTTTTGTGAGAGATGATAATGGAGCTGACTTGGCTGAACAGTTTATACATATGCAGACTCCCCCAGGCTGCCTTCATTTCCTGTCTGTCCAATTTGATTTTCAAACCGTACACTTTTAACGGTCCACACCTGCAAAGCCAAACTTCAGCACCACTTCTATTTAATAGCCATGTCTGTGGAAAAAAACAGATAGGAATGTTTTGTTTTTTTTAACTATTGCCTTAGGGACTGAGCCTTGGTGGTGCCTGTTTTGGTTCCCCGGCTGCAGCTGATAGGGTCAATTAGCTACTTATCAGGGCTGTTTACTTTTGTTTTTCAGGAAGGTGGCCTGAGTAAGCTCGTATCTAATGCAGAGTAGGCTTATTATAATAATCCTCAATATAAGAACTAAACATGCACATATTGACAAAAAATTGCACTCAGATAGCAATGTTGGATTTCTGCTAAACTTGGCGTGCAGTTCTGTCTCAGGCAGATTTGGTGTGGTCTGATTAGACACTGGGTCTTGCCACAACATGTTGTAAAATACTTCTCCTGTTTATTTTTGAACCATGTACCTATTGGTGAAATATTTTTGACTGCTAGACATGCCTCTACAATGCACTCAAAGCCATTTTGCCCAGTTGATGGACTTTGAGAGGAGGCACATTATTTGACTGATCGAGGCAGAATGGTCATTTTGACTAATTGCCCACCATCCAGACTGTTCTGACCCAGGAGGTGTTGGGAGCAGTGGTTAGCACACACTGTGAATAGGCTCAGGTTGGCCCAGACATACCACCAGTTGAAAGGATCATTTGATCTACCAACAAGCACAAGCAGCTCTCACAGTTTTGTCGTTCACCATCCAGACATGGAAATATAAAATATCTGTGGTTACACTGTAGGAGCATACATTGTGACATAGACATTTGTACAATAGCACAGTGGCACAGACACAATATGACATACGTAAGTATAACAAATGCAAAGAAATATGTTTAAAATATATCCATATAGTCATATGCAGAGGCCCACATGCACAGCTGGGGTAGGCAGGTCCATGTGATGTCTGGCTGCCATGGAACAAAAGCTTGTTACATCACTGCATACACAACAGTGGAGTTGTTTAGCCTTAATGAGATGACATTTATAGTCCAGTTAGTCTAAAAGAATCTAATCAATATCACTGACAAATGCAACAGTGAATATTGATCCATGTTAAAAGAGCCAATCAGTCTGAATTGGGGGTAAAAAATCTTTATCAGCAGTTTCTAGTCGATAAAACAACTACAAGAAACAAAAAACAAAAAGATTTTGTCAGAAGTTGATGTACAAGTAAAACAACAGAAGATTTTTAAGGGGAAAATAACAAAATGTTTTAAGTGTTAAATACTTCATAAATATTGTGATATTTAAAAAAATTATCTCTGATTATTCACTTGGGAAGACACATCATGGATCAGATTCGAGTTCAGTCACTACTGCAATGCAGATAAAAAACAGATCAGTTAACATATTAGTAATGCAAAAATACCTTAATAACTGTCGTCTAAATATATTGTTTTGAAATTTCATAATACATAACCACAAACATTACTTATAAACATTTACAAGAAAAAATACAGTAATTTATAAGGACTTTTTGGTGTTCAATTTATAACACCACCCATTTTAACTATGTAACTAAATAAATACTGTAACAGATTTAATACATAAATCATTTTATTGGTATGTAATTTATCAAGTGATTTGCATTTATTGCAATGTATTGTTTTATTACTGATATTTTTAAAGAACAGCCATTTTACCTAACTAACACATTTGAAAAGACGTCATTTTATCAGTTCCCATAAAAGAAGAGTACAGATGACTTGTTATTCGCTTGTTGCTTGAACTTTCCTTACCAGTTGCAGCCTTTGTGATGGTAGAGCATGCCATGTCATTGCTGGCTTAAGTCATGCTTCCGCCGTAATTGGAATATATGTGTTTTACACAAACATATCACCAAATAATGAAAGCACTACATTTATACAATCATTGATTTCCTCTATTGAGAGTGAGCCCCTGTCTGCAGATGGGCGCGAGGGAGATATATGGGCCTTGTTTACATCTGTGTGTAAAAAGGCCCCTTAGGCAAACTGCACCATTTGTCTGAGAGAAGCTTGTATTGATGGAGTCCTTCTGGCACGAGTCGTCAGTCTGGTGAGGAGACCCCCATTTGGCAAGACAATTGCTGAGACTTCTGTTTGCTCTTTAACACGTCAATAGCCCCTTTGAAAGTAGGGCAGTGGCTGGAGTGTAAGTGTCAAACCCTTTGGAGACAGAATGCCATGCTGTCAGCCCTCTTATTCCTTTGTTCAGCTCCTTTACTGGATTAGCGAATATGCATATTCTAGATAAGAGGCTAAAGCCTAAATTAGTGAGGGTTTGGAAGACAGTAAACTTTGCAATAAGAATAACTGTTACTGCTTACTCCTAATGTAGGAAATAACAACATATTTTTTTTACCTTGTTTTCCTTTCTTATAAACTTCATAATGGGAATCGGCTTTATCAAAGTGCTGAACAAGTGACATCAGATACATGACACAGAATTTCAAAGTGCTAAGACATCTGCCATAATAAGCCCCTTCCATGGGATTCTCCAGTACCACCGATCAAAATGCACTTCCCAGTTGTTGAATCACTCTCATTCCTTTTACTCTTTTGCTAGAATACATTTTGTAAGGGCAACTGATCTGAACTGTTTAATAGTAGCCAGACATCAAAACTGTAGCTACAATAAGGAGCAGTACATTTGTATGATGTCTTACCAGTGTTTTTCGGACATATATCACAATATGTGTATTAAATGTGTATTAAAAGACTTTGCATTGCCATTTAATATTTTCAATGAGTAGTTAATCTTGGGCAGCACGGTGTTTCGCGGGTAGCACCGCTGCTTCACAGCAAGAAGGTGGAGCAGCCTGGGTCCTGTCTGTGTTGAGTCTCTGGTAAACCTTGTATTGTCTCGTAAGCTCATGTATTAATTATGCGATGCACTGGCTTTTTTCTGTGCTTGGGCATGATTTGTTATCACACTGTATGCCATTCATACTAGAGTACAGTGAATCGTGCTCAGGTCCAGCTCTTCAAGCATGGCAGAGCGTGGTTCAGCAAAGCATTCCCAATTAAGAGTGATCACAATTGTCAAACGAACTGTCTTTAGGGGGTAGTCATGCTCAAGCACACTACAGATTGCCGAATGTGAGTACACCCTAAGTGCAATGGGAGTGCAGGCCAGTGGGAGAATGGGGAGGAGTGAAATCATGGCCCAGCAAGGTACAAGGCAACCGGGAATATTGTGAGTACATCATAACAGACCACCACATCAGTATAGTGCTGACAATGATCCACCACCCAAATAGTACCTGATCTGTAGTGGTCCTCGGGGTCCTGTTCATTATAGAACAGAGTAAAAGGGAATAACAATGCATATAGAAAAATAGATGGACTGCAAACTGTAATTGTAGAACTATATGGTACGGTAAGTGGGACTGATAAAATGGACAGTGGGAGTATAAACAAGGGGCTGTACTTATTAAATGATCTATAAGTGTATATCCCCTTTACTTTCACACGCTTAGATTTTTAAGACTCTTTTTTTAACCAAAGCCATGTGTTAGTCTGGAAGGCTAAAAACCCCAGCTATGTCACAAGATTAATCAACCTATGATGCAAGTGGGAGTCAGCTGGATATGTTCATTATTTAAGGGTAGTGTGTTCACATGGGAGATAAGAGGAAATGGATTGTTCTTTATTCCCCTTCTGATGCCGGGAGCCACGTATTTCCTGAGGTAGTTTTTGTTTGTGCAAACACAGCTAAACTTGTGATTGCATAGAAGCACAGTCATGATTAGAACATCATAAATGGCTCTGTGAAGCGAATTTACAGTGATCACTGCTCAGTGTATCAGCTGATGCACTGCATATTGATCAGTGAGGGAAAGCATAAGGAGACAAAGTATTTTATGTTTTAATGTTTTTATTGTTTTAATGTCATAGACTTACCTTTAGCCTAGATCTTTTGTGTATTACAATTTCCTTTACCCTCAAAAAATAGACAACCTTATTAAGCTTTGTACAGGAAGAATGACAAAGTGCTGAACCTTTTAAAGGGGGTTTCCTGTCTAAGATCTGGTCATTGTGTTGTAGACTTGGCTGTATGCTAGCCTTCAGCATTCGTCCATTGTGCACCATACATATTCATCATATGGTCTAATTTTGGCTTCTTATCAGGTTAGAACTCAGACTTCATGCACATGGATTTTTTTCTTTTGTTAGTTTGGGGGGGGGGGGATTTTCTTTGCCAGTAATATTTATGCGTGGAAACATTTCTGTAGAATATCCCATGATTCAATACCTGGTTCTGCTTCACTTATTTACCATACCAAATTATTTGAAAAATCCAAGGGCTTTTAGGAACTTAGGTAATGAAGTAAACTCTGAACATTTGTTTGCTTTTGTCACTCAGATCTGGTTTCCTGGCATGGCTACCTCATATAGCTACCTCATATTTCCTGTGCTAAGAACTAGTGGAATTTGTCAGATTGTAGTATGAATTTAAATGATCCGACTATTTACACACGAGTTAAATTATGACTTGAAAAATGTGAGAGGAAATTGTAGGGTATAGCTGTGAGAAGAGTTCTGTTCCATAATGCGAAGGAAGGTATCTAAGGAAGGAATGCATATTGTTACATTTGTTGAGAGATACCCCTGTTGTCAATTCCATCATGTTGTGCATTCTGGCAGAACTTATGTAGGAACACATGCTTTAAAGAGAGGAAGTCCTGCTTACAATGCAACCTCTGAAATAGTATTGGCATAACAGATTAGAAGTTTGGCTGGCCTCCATTTTGTGAACAGTAACCTCTGAAGTTGTCCTCCATCCAATAAATCAAATCAAAAATACTTTCCTGTTCTAAATGATCTGTGCTATATACTATGGTAAGTGTAAAGTAAGGTAATTATACTAAGCCTTACTTGGACATTTGAACATTTCAGTTTGGTAGAGTACTGATATAGTATCTGAATTCTACACTACTAAAAATGCAAAAAACTGCTTTGAAAAGAAAAGGTTATAAAGTCTTTATGGTTTCCAGAGATTCTTGTTGATCTTTAAACTCCTGTGGCATAGGGTTGGCACCACATTCCCTCATGTGCAGCTGCTGATCTTCAGTTCTGATTCGTTATGAATGTTGTGTTGCATTCCTTAAAGCAGTCTGTGCTTTGTTTACAAACAGTGTCTTCCTGAAAGTGTTAGCAAGCACAGTGAATGATTGCATTGATATACTCTTTCGAGAATTGTTGTGTCTACCTAATCAAGAATTCTTTCAATTTATTCAGGGCTAAAAGGTCTGTGCAACAAATAGGACAACATTATAAATCATGTAAGAAATATACAGCTCATAAAAATAGGTTTGAGGATATCGTGTCAAGAATATACAATATTACTAGAAAAAATATCATGGTAGTTACTAACTGATAGGGATATTGTCCTGCTGTAAGCAAAAACAGTAATTTATTTCAACTGGGCATTCATCTAGCAGGTAACTAAAACAAAAAATCCAATCCATGTACACCTGTGTGGCATGCAAACTATAGCTCATTTTTTAAATGACTATAGCTAACTATTTTTAGTTTTTATCAGCAACCTTGTGCACCATCCATCAATAGAAAGTTCCACCATCAATTATATATTATATAAAATGCTGTTGGCTATGTAGCATTAATGGTTACGTGACCAGAAAATTGGAGACTATTCAGAGTTGATTGCTGAATTGTAATATTACTTAAATGTCATCATTTTAACTTCTCCTCAAGTTAAACTTGTGCATTGGTGTTATGTTTTAATCATGCAAAAAATACCCTACATCTCTTGTGTTTTTTGTGTTGTTTAAACATATTTGTACGGTCTCACACCTCGATCAAATTTCGGATTTGCAACGACATATCCATTTGCCTGAGTTTTAAAGCTCTCTTAGGATGTGACCTCTGAGGCCAGGGACACCAGTGTTTGGACTCCCTTCCAGACTTGTGGACAGACAATTACAAAATGATTAATGCAATTTTGTCTGATTTTCCTTCTGACTTCCTGTCCTATTTCTACTTCTTGCTCTCCATTCTTTTGTTCCCTCAGTTGCCTCTGTAGGCAGCATTTGTGAAGAACAATACAGAGTGATTCATTTCAGAAGCAAATGAGACCTGTCCATGTTCTTTTCTGATATGATCTTGCTTTGGTGCGTGTGTTGAGAGCTGGTGTATTGTGTCCGTCGGCAGGTTGCGGGGAAGGAGTACTCCCTCTGGGACGAGTTCCTAGTGCAAGGAAGAGAAGAAGGACTGGAGGAAATGACAGTGAAAGAGCTGCTGAAACACATCAAGGTTAAATCAGAACCTCTCCCATACATTCACACATGCACGCATTTGTACTAAATATCAAACGGTCACACCCTGCTCATCAGTGGCTCAAGTGAGTGAAGGGCCTGTTCTGTTTCCTTCCAATATTTCATTGTGTCCATTAGCACTGTTACTGTTGAGGTCGTTCTCCTATTTAGCAGTGGGATTTAGATGTTGACAGTGATCTGAGTGTAAAAAGAAGGTTCTGATATACAGTACTAAAATGGGGTGGTTATCAACTTGAACATGAAACTGGTCATGTCAAGCTAAATCCCAAATTACATTCTGCAGTGCTAAATATGCCAAATACTGACATGGCTGTCCAGGTGAGAAGAGCTCATTCACACACATTGGGACAACCAACTAAAATATGTGTCTTTGGAGCAGGGGATTAAACCAGAGTTTTTATAAAAACACCCAAACACAGGGAGAACATTCAATCTTCACACAGGACTCAAACCCAAGGCTCTAGAGCTGTGAGTGAATTTATTTTGGGGTATTTTGGTGCATTTTAATGTACTCGAGGTGTTGATTCAGCTATTCAGCTCTAAACTTGAAGTATACACAATTGTATGTACAAAAAGTATGTACAATGTGAATTTGCTGCTGTTATACTCTGTGCCATATACAATATGTTTGAGGAAGGGACTTGAACATAAATTTGGCATTTTTAATATATGAAACATTTTCTTTGCTGTAGCGTTTTAGCAATACTTCTGTTATTTTCCTTTTTTCAGGAAAGGTATAACCTGACCGTCGTGGCCCTGTACCATGGGACTGCTGTGCTTTATGTTAATTACCCCGATTATGCAGAACTTAGGTGAGTGATTTCTGTGTGTTCTCTGTTTACTGACCTGTTTAGGTTTGTTTGCAGCACTGGGTTTATTATTGTTGTTTGAATTGTGGTTGGTTTTAGTCATGCAATACAAATTACAATACAGTTTTTCAAATAACAGAAGTAGGACAATATGTGGTTCCTTCATTTATATTACCAACTTGAAAAAATATGGCGTTTGTCTACAGTAAACAATTTAGTATTTTAGGTGTTATTTTGTCTCATTCTTTTGTCAGAATGAAACAGCATTTGGGGTAACCCCTAATTTGGGGTTGTATAATCAGGGTCCAAGTGCTTAAGAATAAAATATTTTGTGAGGTACAAATTAAATTTCATTGAAAAGATTAACTTTTCATTGGAATGAGACTTTTTTTCTTTAAAAGTTACTTATTACTTTACTTTATAAAGTACTTGTTTTAGGTTTTTAATTTATTTAAAATACATGTATTTATGTACAAGTTCAATTAGTTAATTTTCCATGAATGGTTTATCTTTGTTTAAGCTGTTCAGAAGTTACCATTAAAACATTTAGCTAGTACACATTTGTAGTTACATTTATGTTATGTTATATAACATAATTATGTTTATATATATATTTAGCTGAACCTCAGTATAATGCTATCAGTTTACTTTTCTGTTGTTGGTATGTGTATGATGGAGATAATGTTGGCAAGATAAGAGCTTGACGGTCGCCACTCTTCATGTAACACCTTGTGTCTGTGCACCTGCTGACAGAGCTCTAGCTTCTGTCATGGAAGTCTTTCCTGTTCTGGTTTCCTTTAAGAACAAATGTGAGAACAAAAGCAAATAGTACAGGCATTTTAACTTGGTACCAATTTCTGTGCCACAACAGCAAACACCATTTTGTTTCCCCTTATGTGTGAGGGAATCGGAAAGTGTTGGCCCAACAGTAAAGGAAAGCTCCAGTAACACCTCTCCCAGTGTGAGTAACACCACAGAGGAAAGCACCGCTCTCCAAGTTTTTTGAAAGACCACCAGTCTGCTCCACAGCACAGTGTTTTGTAGGCAGATGAGACAAAAGACAAAAGAAATACACAACCCACTCTCTGGTGGGTTTGGTGTTTATTCAGTGTTATAGGTCTGTATGTGCAGAATTGTGTGATCCATAACCTAAAGCTTGTCAACAAACTATTTTACCATACTAAATACTAAGCCAAATTAGTACACAATCATGTTATATTGACATATTACTTATGGTTTAGTGTGTAGTTACCATATAT
>JAUZST010022491.1:0-31862 GCA_034779995.1 Parotocinclus haroldoi
TACAATGCATATTTATTCAGTACAATGTATGTATATTTATACCCTGTGTGTATGTGCAAGCTGTATGCTATATACAATCAATGATTGTTTTAATATCAAACCCACACCCAACATAATAGGCTTATTTAAGAAATTATGACATAAAGGAGGTCATATATTAGGAATGTGTGCAGCCAGTTGTATCTTCAGCATTTATCCTAACTCTCTCCTTATCCTTCATCTTTTCCTCTTTCTTTTCATTGGCATTATGGGCCCCATGCTGCCTTATGTCCTCTACAAAGCAGTGAATGTTAAAATATTAACTGGCAGGGCCTCATTAACTCTTAGTGCCATCTCCTGGAGCTATAATAGTCTTCTACACTCCACAGGGTTGCACAAACGGGACGTGTGACCCCTCCTGCTTCAGTGTCTTTACAAAGCTCACTTAGCATCCTATACTTTCTTACTTATTCAAAAATAGAACCTTCACTGTGTTATATATCAAGAAATGCCCAGAAGCAACTACCTGTTTGGGGTTTGCATGTTCTTACCCATGTCTGCATGGCTTCATCCAACACTATGGTTTCCTTTTACATTCTAGAGATATCTGTTAGATCAACTGCAATTCCTAAAGTGTCCCAGTGTAAGTGAATGAATGTGTATGTGCATTTGGCCGTTGATGGACTGTCATCTTCTTCAAGACTTGAACCCTGTACTGGCAGTTCGGCCATTGTCTGCTCCTTGTGATTCTGAATTGGGCTATGTGGGTGAGGAAAAGTGATTGTTACTAGTTTTCATCCTCGTCTCATTTTTTATTTTTTTCAGACATATAATAGCCATGTGCGATATGTATAATTAAGAATTTAAAGTCTACAATACTGGTCAAAATTTTAAGAACCGCATTGTTCTGGTTTAACTGATATTTAAACTTTACTTTCCAGCAAGTAACCTAAAATGGTATAAACATAAGCAGCAGGTGAAAGACATGCTGTATGGACAGCCTTAAAGACAGAAGGGTGAAAGCATGACAACTGAAAAGTACAACACATTCGCGAAAATTTTTCCACAAGTTTTGAGAAGGCAATAATAAAGAATTACCAGAAGTATTTTTGCCAATGCTATAAGGCCATGGTAGTAGCAGACATAAGCAGGTAAACATAAACGTGTAACGCCATGTTATACATTATATGTAGTCTATTATAATAAATGATAAACAAATATTGAATAAAATAAAATATTAAAATAAATATTGAATGTCATGAACAGGCAATACTATACCATGGTGTTTTTCTACTTATTTTGTGTGCTTTTAAAATCTTTTAACCATTTTTTAACCATTAGCCATCAGTCTAATCTGCAGTTATATGTTTACGTATTGACAGTCACATGACTTATCTGTTTATAGTTAAAATAAAGCAAATCCCCTTTTAACATAGGGAACATTAAAAACTGGCAGGAGTATGTAGTACGTATGTAGTATGATGCAGAAAACAATGGCATTTAAATCTAACACTCATGATTCATTTATGACATTTGTCTAAAGCTAGATGAAACCACCTTATTTTAAATAGTTATAGTTATAGTCATATTCTCATAAAGAATATAATCCTATATTCATATGCTTATAAGTGACATGATATATGTTTTGTACAGTTAAAGTAAATCCAAATGTTTACTTCTGTTAATATGTTTAACAGTCTTAATTACACATGACTTATTTTAGCCTGTTTCTAACATGGTGTAATGAAATCTATGTATTTAAACATGTACTAAGTAGAACAGTTTAGAAACTTTAAAAACTAACTGTAGAGCACTTTAAAAGAAAAAAAATATTTAAAAAAAATAGCAGGAGTATGTAGTAGAAAGACTGATGCAGAAAACGATGGCATTTAAATCTAACTCTCATATGATTCATTAAGGACATTCTTCTATAGCTAGATGAAGCCACCTTATTTTAAAATAACTATATCTCATAGTTATATTCTCATAAAGAATATAATCCTATATTCGTATGCTTATAAGTAGCATGATATATGTTTTGTACAGTTAAGGTAAATGAAAATGTTTACTTATGTTAATATGTTTAACAGTCTTAATTACACATTACTTATTTTTATCTGTTTATAACATGGAGTAATAAAATATATGTATTTAAACATGTACTAAGTAGAACAGTTTAGAAACTTTTACAAATAACTGTAGAGCACTGTAGAGAACTCATATGTACATGTATTAGTAACATAACAGCTATAATGCTTGACATGAACTATTTAGTGTTCATTCGACATCTGACATGGTAAGGGTTAGGAGAAATTTGTATGCATTTCATATTATGTAGGTCGTCTTTATTGTGCACCCTGCTGCTGTAGTGTTACAGGTCGTGTAAACCTCTTGAAGTTGTTAGCATATGCTGTAATGAACTGTTTTGTGTTGCATGTTTATCACATTACTACCCTAAAATTCTAGTGACAACTTAATACAGCTAGTGACACTCAGGCATACTTAGATTTTATAGTTAGCTTATAGAAATATGATTTGAAACATGAACAGCATGACTAAATCATTACCCAAATTCCTCAAAACACAGTCAGTTGTTAAGAAGACTCAAATAAAACTGGTTTTGTGGTGTGGCACAGTTATATCTATACGGATGGGCACATTTTAAATACACTGCAGAGCTATGTCCAAAATCACCACAGTCTCCAAAAATAGTTTAAGAGGTTTAGCAAAGAAGTCAGAAGTTTAGCACTGCTTTAATGCTACTGACTACGGCTCCATATGGAACAACCGTATGTGATCACTGTGAACTCAGTAAATGAACCCAATAGTATTTAATAGCAGATCACATTGAAATGTGAAATGTGCCATGTAATGAACCTACCAAGGATTCCAGATCGTTAACAGAATGGCATTCAATGTCTCACATGTGGAAGCAGACTAATGATTGCTGCTCTCCAGCTCTCATTGATATGGGATTAACTTCCAGCTGTCAATCAATCTACCCACTCCTCCCCCTTTCCATTCACCCAATTCAGTTCTACAAGAGCATTTAATTCACCCGGATCCTTAGATACGCCCATCTGTGTTTTTCTTTCTCCTTCTTATTTTCTTTCATGTCTCTTTTTAATATATTTCAACTCTTTCTGGGTCAAAGGGTAGAAATGTTCAAGAAAAAAAATATGGCCAACATGAGAGGATGCTAAATTAAAATAATGCTTATTATATAATTGGATTTAAGAATATAATCCTTTTCTGTTTCATCTGATACTATGTGGAAGGATAAGATGTATTTACAATATGGTCACAATTTAAAGGTGACCAAATAGAGAGGAGTAGAAGTTGTAGTTAGAGATGTGCAGCACTGGACAAGCAGATGTCCCAACAATACTAATCAATGCAGCAATATATACCTCTATAGCAGCATATGTTTACCTTCCCTTTCATGCACATACTTTTAGACCACCTCTAGGTCTTGAAATCCCTCTTCTCTTAATCCTTGTGATCCTATTCATTATGACGAGTGAATGTAGAGTAAGTGAAATGCTAAGACACTTTGTAGAGTTACATGTAAATAATAATCTGATAGCTGCGATAATTCATGTTTTTTTTTTTTTTAATTTTCATAGATGTGTTTCAACACACTTATATAAATATAAGTCATATCTAATCGTCATGCAATGCTGCCTCTATGTTTGATGTGTTGTGCATTCTGCATTTCTGCTCACTACAATTGTACATAGTGATTATTTGAGTTACTGTGGCCTTTCTGTCCGCTCGAATGAGACTGGCAATTCTCTCACTCCTTTGACCTCTATCACTAACAAGCCATGTTCCTCACAGTCCTGCTGCTTGATGTATGCCTTTTTCTTTATTGCTCCATTCCGAGAAAATACTAAAGAGTGCTGTGTGTGAAAATCCCAGGACATCAACAGTTGCAGAAATACTCAAATCAGCCCATCTGGCATCAACAATCACGCCACGCTTAAAATCACTGATCACAATTTTTCCCCTTTCTGATGGTTGATGTGAACATTATCTGGCTTATGCGCACGATTTTAAATGCGGCACTGCTGCCAAGTTATTGACTGATTGGATAATTACAACCCCCAATTTGGGACAGATGAAACTGTGAAACACAAAAATAGAGTGTATTACATTCATATATATTCATTCCTTCATTTCAAACTTAGGAGACAAAAAACGGTAAATGGGCAAATTATAGTAATTGGATAGAAAAGAGGTTAAAATTATGTCATGTCAACAGGTGTTTGTTATCCTAATTTGGTACAAAAGCAGTATCCACTAAAGGCTCACTCTTTAATGAGCAATCTCCAGTCTGTCAATACATGCATGAGAAAATTATTAAATGTTTAAAAACAATGTACCTCACATATGCAGACTGGAAGGGGTCTGCATATTTCTTCTTCTGCCATGCATAATGGCACTCTTTATAATACTATAAAGAATCTATGGAAGTTTCAGAACATAAGAGCTTCATATCCACTGCATTAAGAACCTCTGGGCTCAGAGGTAGCTAGGCTGGACCAGCACACAGTGGAAATGTGCATTGTGCTCAGATGAAACAGTATTCCAGATTTTTTTTTTTTTGGTGGGGGGTGGATACCGTGCGCTCTGGGAAAAGACAAAAAGGATCATACAGACTGTTATTAGCAACAAATCCAAAAGCTGGGGTCTGTAGTGGTATGGAGCTGTGTCATTTTCACTTCTGTGATCGCAGAAATTAATGCAGAAAAGTATCTTCATCATGGACGACCATGTATTTTTTAACAAGACAATGCAATACCACATCTTGAAAATAAAAAGCAAATAACGAACACATTGAAAAACAGCACATATACCAGGGCTGTTGCAATAATAAATGAACACTGAAGGACACAACAGTGTATATGATATTTGTGCAATATTTAGTAACTCATCTGTGCAAATACTTTCTTAACTGTGCAATATATTTCGTGCAATACATTTCAACGCATGTTTTATATATTTTTGTCTTTTCTTATATTTTCTTTTTTGCACTGTTCAGGGATTGCATACATTTGTTGTACCATGGTATAATGACAATAACATTTTATTCTATTCTATGTTGCACACATCACAAAGGCATGCTGTGAAAGAAGAGGGTATGGGTACTGGAGTCCCGACCTGTCCCCAATAGAAAATGTGTAAAGAATTATGAAATGAAAAATTTGACCATTACAAGTCTAGTGTTTTGCACACCTTAATACATCTTTGCAGTAAGAATAGGACAAAATGACATCTGAAACAATACGTTCCTTAGTATCCTCTGTGGACTGGATGTTTATTAACACATGAAATTAAGTTGACCAGACAATAGTTTGGGTTCATAAGTCTGCAGCAAAACAAAGGTCAAAATAAATCTAAGACACACTGCATTTACATGCTGTCCAAACTTTTCTGATTTGGGGTTGTATAACTGGTTAATCATGTACAATCAACTTTGTACCTAAGTATGCATTTTAATTAGCATGTGTATTACTGACTGGATTTAACTTACATAAATAAACACACACACACACACACACACACACACACACACATTATACATGTATATAGGTTTACTTAAACAGATTGTGTTGATTATTTATGGGACCATTAAAGCAATGTATGGATTGAATGATTGATATGTTGGTTGGATGGAACGAGGTACAAAGCTACAAGCCATAAATTATAAGATATATATTTATATATTAGTTATGGGAATGCAGGGGATTATGAGAGGAGACACAAGGACGGAAGGACAGTTGTTTAGAGGGAGGAAAATATAGAAAATGCAAGCATTATTCCCTTGTCTAGGTTCACTGTCCCTATGGTAAATATGGCTTCCATACAACTGATAGAAGAACCTTGCTCCAGGGCAGTAAAAGGATCAAGGAAGAGAGATTAAGTATATGGGCCAGAGACAGTACGATGAGAGTATGGACAGTTTTTGCTGAAATTCACTCAAGGCTGGCATGAAATAGGATTTTCTGCTATAAATCAGACTTTAAACAGAACATTTGGCTTTTCCTCTTTAATTGAATGACACAGGTTTATTATGTAGGAAACTCTTAGGGCTGAACATGGACTGCCTTTCTGTTCTGCCCACTCTAAAGTCAGATACTATCTTCACTATTGTCATGAATTCCAAAGCAAATGCTAAAAACTTTGCAATGTCCATCAGTGTAGCAGTTTGTGTGTGTTTGTAAGTGTGCAACATGCGTGTGTGCCCTCTTTTGGAAAGCAGAATGGGGACCTAACTGTTACCAATCAATGATCAAATAAATCAAGTCCTTCTGTCTACTTCTCTCTCTCTTGCTTTCTTCCCAGGGAGGTTTCAGAATAAAACCGCAATGTAGGAACCCTCAGACTGAGCCGGCTGTTAAAGATGGCCACTGGCTGTCACTGTGGCAATAGAGGATTCCAGTGCTTCCTGTGTGAGCAGTGCTAATAGCTACCATCCGTCTCACTTAGGCAGGCCGGTAAACAAGTTAAGTGAGAGACAAAAAGAGGCAGAAATACAGAAATAAATCAAGATTAGTGGTACGTCTCTTCTCATAGCCCCTGGTGGTTGTCTAGAGCCAACATACACTTATATTGTAAAATACTTATACAAGTTAACAAACAGACTAAACATGGAAACTTGAAGTTGTAAACCAGTAAACATAATCTGGGTCTACTGTTTAATATGTTTCTGGCCTAGGGCTTTCATACAACCGTATCTCCATAAATAATGGCAGGTCATATGAATTTACATGAATATGCAAACTGAAAACATCTGCATGCCTTTCTGCAATTCAAACCATATATCTCTCCCACTATATAGATTGTGATTTCCTGTGGTGTGCTGCTCCAAAATTTGACCTGTATAGTATACTGAACCTCTACCTGACTCAAAGTTCTAAGACCAAAACAGTTAAATTGTTATTTTCAATATATTGTACACATACAATACTATTGTTATGTTCCATCCTCACTCTCCGCTGGCACATCAGTACCTGTCCTGCATGCCATGCATGGTTCATGTATAGTGGACTGCATATACAGCCTGTATCTTATAAGGAATACCACTCTAGTAAAATGCACAACTTGCTTCTTTTGCTGTTCGGTCACAAATTAAGCTCTCTGTGCACTGATTTAGCTGGCTGCACGCTGACTTACTTAAGTGCTCATTTCTCTACTTTGTGTTAAATACAACTTTCTGCACCAGTGTCTGTGCTAATTGTGTCACTACAGTGCTATTTCAGCTCGTGTATCTGGCAAGGTAATGTAAAGATTAAGTAGGTCAATAACCTTTTAATGAGGATCATAAACTGATCAGACCACAGGGGTATATGCGATAGGATGTGGGTTAAACAGATATAAAACAAGAATGAGATTTCAGTATCAAATTGTGAATTTAGTTAATTATATTTAGTTTATTTCATTTTACAGCTATCTGTCAATTAGTATTATCCTATAGCCCTTATATCTGTGTAGGTAATTTTAGCACAGGCAGCACGTTGGCTTGGTGGGTAGCACTGCTGCCTCACAACAAGAAGGTCCCGGGTTCACTCGTGGGTTTGCTCCGAGTATGCTGGTTTCCTCCCACAGTCCAAAGACATGTGTGTTAGGTTAATTGGTGTCTCTAAATTGGCATTGACTTGTGTATGCAAAACACACCAGATGTGTAACTAGAAACAGCTGCATGCCGGTCCCAAGGCCGAATAAATGGTGATGGGTGAAGAAAGCAATGGCAAACTACTCCACTATCCTGCCAAAATACTTTATGGATCACAGTGATGAAAGACAGAAATGTGTGGAGATCGATGATTGATCAAGTGACCGAGAGTCAGACGCGACTGTATGGTTAATCTAATCCAATCTTAGCACCCAACTAGCTAGTGGATTGACTGCTAACAAACTAGTGTGTTAGACACAAGCAAAACTTCCTGGGATTTAAGTAAAAAAAGTCTTGATTGATTGTGTTATTTATTCATGTACGATAATTGTATTATCTTTATTATCCTATTATTTTTGAATTATGTTTAATAGAAGCTCATTCTGTGATTTAGCTAAAAAGTTTAATGCTCAGCATTCAGCTTACTTATATGCGTTCTGATCATTAGCAATTTTCACATTAGTCCAATGAATACATTCAAGATGCTGAATCTCAAATAGTACTACATTGGGACTACAACTGTGTGGGTTGCACAACATTATTTTGCCATCCTCATATGTACATATAGAATAAATATTAAAACCATTTAGAGCTTTTACAAAGATAAGCCTGTATGTAGATGGCATGGTGGCACTGTTCTTGCATATGTGTGTGTGTATGTGTGTGCATGCACAAGGCCAAATGTGCACACAATGATAGGCAAATCTAACAGTTTTCACTTGTTATAACCATTTTGCAAGTCGACAACAATATAATTGCTTGTTTACGAAAATATTATTTTGAAAAAGCAAAAGTCCAGTACATTATGTAAATGGAATGTCTGCACAACTTGTGTGTGCACGCACATTTGTTTGCGTTGGGTTACAGCTGGCTGTGGATCCCCGTTGTGCTGGGCTGCTGCTGATTCCATACCCATCTCATGTTGATGTAATGAGACTGACAGCTACCTGCTGCTGTATTAGCCATAATAGCTGTGACAGTGACTGATGATGTCATCAATGAAACACTAAAAGAGGCCATGGTCTTCTGTAGGTATTGTGTGTGGGGGTTTATATGTTCAATGTGGAGGGGGAGGGTGCTGTTCAGTGGCGTGTGTCCAGAGTGAAAAGGACAGAAGACCTCGACTGAGGCCATTGTACAGTCCAGCTGTTTTCCTGAACCACCCAGTGAGACTGAGAGGGACTATAAGAGTGCAGTAAAATTGCTGAGTGTCCATTTGCACCTCAATAGCAATGATGACAGGGCCTCTTTCTTTGCTTTATGGAGCCACTTACACATTTTTATCATTGTGGAGACTTTTCAGACATAATATTATAGTTATTATATCATATCAAATCCTGACATATTGTTATAGTGGATCAATTTTCACCAGTTACTAGACCTACTCCTAAATTCAGTAATATAGGGTTAATATTCTGACTCTTTTAGATTTTTTAGAAAAGCAATTTTCCTTATACTAACCAGAAAAGTGTCCCCATAAGGCAAACATGTCAGATCTTTCTATCCTTCTGGTCACACACACACAACCAATGTTTCACTTTAAAGCATTAACATGAGTATGTGAAGGAAGAGCCTATAGCCTCCTAGTCACTTCTTTGACTTATCAATGCGAAGCAGATGTTAAATTGCCTGTGAGAGAGGAGAAGGAGGAAGAAGTTTAGATGATCCCAAGATAATACTGGGTGTAATTACAACTGAACTTCCAGAATTATGAATTAAGGTTTAGCAGCTTCGTTTAGTTTTTACAGGCAAATGTACACCGGTTTCTGAAATCAGTGTGCAAGCATGACGTGTAACATAAACCTATATATTATACAATATGATCTTACCCTGCTTAGTGCACTGTGCATGGCCTTGTTTATATTATCCAAGTAGAGCATCGATCCCCAGCACAAAGTGTTTTGGTCTGTTTTGGTCTACTGTGTATTCAAAATATCAATAAGAGATATTTAGTTGCCTGCAGACATATTTCAGAAACAAGTGAGAAATAATTAGTATGGTAATACTATAACATGAATATGGATGAGATTATTTGGGCAGATAGATTCATCAAGGGTAGGATGCACTTAACACATTAATCAAAAACATGATTTAGACAGCATACATTACATGGTGGATGTTAAAACATTATTAAAACATATTTTAATATAACAAGTAAAACTTGTAGGATGCTGCTACCACTTATATTGCACTATAGTACAAAGATACCCTCACAAATCACCTATACAAAAAGTTGAGGCACAACTGTAAATGATAAACTTTAGGAAGAAACGTTAGGAAGAAACCATGAAAAAATCTGGCTCATATGGCAAGTCCATCTTTCTCTTGGAGACACAGGACAACAGGATTAAGTTCTTAAGAGTCGTTGTCTAGCTGAAAAAAAGAGTGGCATTGTGTTCATGATATAAGTTGCTGAGTGTATTATGGATGGGAGGAATAGTCACTACAGGAGATTTTTGGAGTGAAATTGTCTGGATCTCACTAGGACACTCAGGCAATTTCACTTTTTGTTGTCACAATTGGTGTAGAGCTAATCTGTCGTCCTATTTAATAGACACTAGAAGCACTGTTTTTTATTTTATATTTCATTGTGATATATTGAATTTTGCCTATTATACCCAAAATGTATCTTGAAAGATGTAATTCATGTGTGCAATTTTAGTTCTTGATCATTTTAGATCTTCCTTCTCTGATAGTTTGTTTACTGTTTGTAATTACTGGGCAGTTGCTGGACGAAGATGCAGTGATTGCTCAGCCATTAGGAAAATGTTAACTGGCATGATAGAAATGCTGGAAAGTAAAGTATATAGTAAACTGTGTGTAAATGTTGAAATATGATTTGCATGTACAAAATGGGCAGATCCACGATGCTAAGTCAAAGCTGAATTGCTAACTGCACCAAAATGTGGAACGTTTTCTGTTGCCAGTGTTCCAGTCATAGTTTGGCAATGGTTATAAACTGCTGCCACCTTATATGGGCAGCAGAGTTTTATTCTTCAGACTTCACCACTTGTCTTATTATTAATGCTGTCAGCACAATATATAAGGCAGTTGCTCTTAATAACACAAGGTCCAAACTAAACCGAATAATGTATGGATAATTAAGTCATTCTATTAAGCAATAACCATTATCAGCAAGGAAATGTGAGGCAGGAGGATTTAATGTTCTAAAGGAAGCGTTTGATCCTGTCCTTGACTTACTGCAGCGTTACTAATGCGATGTTAACTCTCTAAGTGTAAACATGTGTATTCGTCCATTATTCAGCCATCAAAGCCTGACTTGCTCTCATGAATTTCTGTGTCGTTGTGAAGTCAGGATTTCACTAATCTTGATGCTATTATGCCTCTTGTGACCTTTATATATCTTTTGAAGATGGTTGGGGCAAAAAAAGAGTATATTATATAATGTGTGTTAGACCAGTGTTAAAACACTTAGTGATATGTAAATGTTTTATGACAAAGTCCACATAACTCATTTAGTAAAGAATGATACCACTTTACTACAAATTACAAGCACCCAGAACATGTTTCACAGAAAGTGCTAAAAATCTATTCTGCTGTTTTCCCTTTTTTTAAATACCACCGATTCTGTTTACAGAAGTGCTGTATCAAGGTTTGAGTTTTCAGCATAGGAGTCTCACTATAACTTTCCTTGAAGTCAGAGTTCATAATGGTTGGTGTTTGTGTTCTTTTGTGTTTGTTTGGCTCAGTTGTTTAGATTATTAACTATAGTGGTTGAGTAAGTATCGAAAGTAATGAATGTGATCATGTTTAGTTGTGTCAAATCAAGATTTAAAATAAGTTCTCCATCATAGTGTTTAATGCGCTCATCCATGGAGTGATCGTCTGAGCCATTCCACACTTATTAAGTGCCTTGTCTGAAAGAAAAAAAGTGCTTCTTCAAAATGTATTATCTGCAATGGTCAGGAGAAAATAAGCATACCTTCTTTAACCAATACAGGGCAAAATATAACACCTCAAGCGTTGCTTCAGCACTGGGGACTTTTCCTAAACAGGACTTTTATATTCACCTTAAATTCCTCTAGCTACCTTTGTATTAAAAGTAGATGTCACAAACTGACAGATAAACAGATATTATCAAGATACAAAAGCGCTGATAATGAGGTCAGTGATAATTTGCAACATTCAGCATTTCTGTCTCAGCACATAAGTGCATAGGCTTCCCATTTGTGTATCTTAGCCTCGAAAGCAATACCCCCACGTAATTTAAAAAAAACAGTGTGTAGGACCTGGCGGGCAGATGGGATCAGCAAGTCAAACACTGCACCGAGCCCCCGGTGCCCGCTCATTCCGCATTTTATCCAAACAGCCATTAGCATTTCCGCAGTGATAATGACTCGCACTGAGAAAACACCATGCAAGAGCTCACAGCTTGCTTCCCACACACTGCTTAAGAAGGGAGGACTTAATGCACACATACCACTTATCAGCACATATTCATACACAACTGTTCCCAAGAGCTGGGATTGTTAGATACAATGGCAGTATGAAATAAAGGTCACATGTCAATATATTTGCTCGATCTGAAATATTATCCTCAAAAAGGCTCCTTGGCATCATTATGAAAATGTAAACTATGAAACTGGCATGGTTTGGATTGACATTTGTAGCATATACCACAGGTATATAAAATAATTAAAAATAATTAAAGATAATGTACAAGATACAGAGACATTACATGATAGCATATATTTTTAAGAACTTGTATACCCTATGTTGAAATCATTCTTTCCATGTAGGTAGGTTAGGTAGGTTAAAATTACTGTATTACTGTATTTTTGAGTTCTTGATAAGCAGTGAGGTGCAATAGAGCATCTTCCATTATCTCAAGAATCATTAGCTGTAAACATTTGATCCTTTATGGGAAGTCCAAGAGTGGAGTGCAGATTTTAAGGTAAACAGTCATATCCTTTGTCTGTTAAAAACATTGAAGATTTTTTTTGCACTACCACAAACCGTTCAAAACTTTCTTGACAGGATTAAATCTGTTCTCGAGACCAATGATGACTTGCAGTCATGGTTGACCTATACTTTCTATTAGGTTATAAATGTATGGCTTGTTCTGAGCCATAGTAGTCTAGAAGTGTCAACATTGCATTCCAGCATTACCTTATCCCATATGTGGAAAATGGTGGTAAAACTATTATGGTTTGGCCCTGTATTGCTGATTCTGGGCAAGGAGAGTTTTCAGCATTATTGGAACAATTAATTCTGAATCACAGCAGAAGATTCTAAAGGAAAATTTAATCAACATCTGAACTGAAACTCATGCTCATGCAACGAGACAACAACCCTAAGCACACTTTGAAGAATTGCTAAAGAAAAATAAAATGAAGGTCAGGTCAAAGTCATGATCCCTTGAATGGAAAGGGATAAATGTCACCCACATATATGTGCAGGACTGATTGACAGTTACCAGAAACATTTAGTTAGTCATTGCTACGAGAGGGTCACATCAGACACTGAAAGCAAAAGTTCATATACTTTCATGATTCACAAATATGTAATATTGGATCATTTTCCATAATAAATAAAATATGATGTATCATATTTTAAAATGTATTTAATTGTGTTCTGTTTGTCTACATTTAGAACTTGTATAAAAACATTGTTGTTTTACTTTTTTCACAAGCTTTCAAGCACTGTTGTTGTACTGTATAATCCCCAAATTCTTCAATTGCCCCTAGGGGATGAATAAAGCTTTCTGAATCTGAATCTGAAAGCCTAAGGTATGCGGACCTAAATATTACCCGTCTTCCTCCCCTTCTCCTTTTAGCTGCCATAACCAGAAAATAAAACATGAGGATTACTCAAAGGTGTTGGGTAATACTTTTCTGACAAGTGTATTTTATTTAGACTGGAAAGGTTCACCAAGGGCTCGTTGGAATCTTTTGAATGCAACTTTAAGTAACACAAGAGCAGAATATGATAAGAATGTGATCCAAGAACTCATGGTGGAAATTGACACAAGGTCAAAGTCCATTTAGTTATCAAGCCTCTAGAAAAGGAACAGGATACTGCAAATGTAACTGTACTAGTTCAACTCTGTAGAGAACAATGATTAGAAACTTACAGAGAAACAACAAATTAGTCTTTCAAAACATTAAAACAACAATATATCATGCTGGTCTGAGAATAACTAAGCAGCTAATTCCCACCAAATTCTGACCGGAGTGACCACAGCTAAATGGAATGACAGCTGGTGTCAAAGTGGTTTTGTGGCTCAGTCGCAAGTCTCCTCACATCAAAGCAAAGGGCTTTATGCTAACTCCCATGGGGGTCGCTTGTGCCACATTCCACTTTGCTTTTAAGATTCCGCTACTTGGTAGCTCACTTTGGAGAAACAAACCTCCATTGGGTCATGTCAGTCAGCACCTCGGATTTCATCTAAGTCTCACATTCATCCCTGGTACCACCTCATTACACAAAGGATTTAAAATCACTGCATGTGCAAGCTGTAATGCAGTGTGTTATCGTACAGAGTAAATAAGCTGAGAGATATGATAGACAAGTTGCTGCCTGGTTGCTGTAGCTATTATTATATAGTTATAGAGTGCAGTCTCCAGTCATCTGTATAGTATTATTTTCCAATCTCAATGCTGTCATATTTCAGTGCACCGGGAAACTGAGGTCGAGCTTGTAGCTCTGATTGCTGCTGATTTTCTGATCAAACTGAAGTTTCATCTTACCCTGTTACGTCACACTTTGAAAATAACACAATTACTATCTAAGAAAGTAATAAATGAAATGATTTTATATTAGATACACTGTGGTATCACCAGCAAAGAGTAAAACATGTTTAATCCTCTTTATGTTTAATCTAAATGTTTCATTTTTAATCCTTTTGTTTTACTGAAAGGATGTGAGTCAGAAACACTGCAGGCAAGTGTGTACACCATTGTTTAAAAATAGTTTTGATCGTTGTATTATTTTAGACGGCACTGTGACTTGGTGGGTAGCACTGTCACCTCACAGTGAGAAAGTATAGAGTTCAGTCCTCAGGTGGAGCTGGGTGTTCCATTCTTTCTCTGGGTGTTCCTGTTTTCTCCCTCAGTCCAAAGATGTGTGCTAGGTTAATTGGTGTTTCTAAATGTTGATAAGTTTAATTACTTATACATTTGAGAACAATGTCTTATTTAACCTCAGTTTTAATAAGTCAACACTAGGACCTGAAAAGCTGAAATGAGTTGCCTGGAGGAGGACTAAGGAGTATTTTGCATCAGCATGCAATGTGGATGGTGGTTTGACAGCGAAAATTTTCTTGTGAAAGTCTGCATTTTGGAGTCACAAAATATACAACAAGACACCATCCACATGCACTGACAAACATTAGTGGAGCAGAAAAAGCCTTGTCTTTTATCTATCCACAATTGTATTTATCCGTGGTTCACTGAATGCTACATCTACTTTGACTTGTACATTGTTCAATGGCCTTTTGGCAGAGGCTGGATTTGAACCCTGGACTTTCTGATCCATAGCCCAGTACCTTGACTGAACTGCTTACACTTTTGTTTTATGATATAATATATTTAACTGAACAGTATAATACGTTACCACAGTCCACAATCATCTGATACATTCTTACAGCCCAACCAATTGTGGGTCAATGGTCTTGCTCCAGGATCCAACAGCGGCTACTTGGGAGCGATGGGATTTTGTTCCAGATTACTTATATTCCAGAGATCAGTACCTTAATCACTAAGACACCACACATGTAGGGTTTTATGGGTAGATGCACAAGATAGCTTTATTTCAACATTCAGTTTTGGTTTAACATTGAGAAAAAAATGCAAACATGCTCATTCTTAAATTTGGTGGAGGATATGTAAAGTAGTTTGTTTAACCCAAAAACAGTAAGAATCTTTTAATGATAATGAGAAATACCAGAACATTTTAAAGTTAAAAATTTGCCCATGCCAACTGGGTCATGGCTGGTTCTTCCATCAGGACAATAATCTAGAACATGTGTCCAAATCCACATAACAATCATTTAATGACCACAAAATCAAGCTTTTGACATCACCATCCCAGTCCGCTAACACAGAATCCAATGAAAACATGTGGGTGATCAGGAAAGAAGATGTGGCCTTTGTTTCACCTCATATTTATACACCAGTAACACAAAGCCATAGGTGGCCACAAAAGACTTCCTGAATGCTCACTTGAACTTATGTAGTGAAATATAATTGGAAACATGCTTTGGTTGTAATTTGTTAATATAGTATTCTATAGACATATGCAATGTCATGATAAAAGAATTAATGGATGTGATCATATGATCATGATAGTTCTGCTCTTTAGTGCTTCAAAACAATTTGGAATAGTAGTGAAAATGTTGTGATATAAGATCAGGAACAAAGAGCAAAGTAAGAGTAAAATATGTAAGAGAAGGAATGAGGATATTTGAGGAGTGCGGTGCCACAATACACATGATGTTGATGAGTGAACACATTGTAGGCATATGTTCCGACTAATCAATTGGAACATGACCATTGGGTTAATGGCCCTTACACATGACAACTGAGATGGGAAATGGAATACTATCCGAAGGGTTAGAGTGGACAAACTACATGAATGAACAGCTAATGGTTTGTGTGTTTTGTGAATGTGTGTTTAGTTCTTGTCTTGTGGGGACATTTTACTGGTCCCTACAAGGAACCTAAAAGTTACGCCATAGACATAGAATTTATCTGTATGTGTGTGTGTGTGGCACAGCAGCACTGGTGAGATGGACTGGGAGTTCGTCTAACAGCACCTAGTGACTCACTACCAAGAGGACAGATGGCACCCACAGTGCTCACACAATCACACACATACACACACAGTGGCAGACAGGTTCTGGGCTGCAGATGGTGACATCACAGTGGGGATATGAATTATAGAAGTTGAAAGGAGATAAAGAGGATGACTGAGCAAGAAAAAGAGAAGGGTTTTTGAATACAAATATGTCAGATTTTACATTAAAATAAATACCTTGTACACTGTGTGTGTGTGTGTGTAAGAGAGAGAGAAACAGACAGAGGGTGAGTGTAAGACAGGGAATAAATGAGAGAGTGCAATCAGTATTCTCCAAGTTCCCAGGACCATCCTTTTGTACAGCTTCCTCTATGACACAATGGTTGGACTATTTTAGAACACAAAGACCTTCCTGGCACAAACACACAATCTTCAAGCTGGCCATCGTGAAAATGATTTGGGAGCCAGCAGTGTTTTAATGTTATGACTTCTCTACATAGAATCTGTATTAAAATGAACCATGATTGCTTATCACACTAGCTGGAGGTCTTATCTCTAGACCAAAGGGAAATGGAGGAGATTGAGGGGCTTTTGCGGCAAGCTAAAAGGTCAGACACTAAGGGACATTAATCATACTAAACACAACTAAAATAATAAAAGTTATAAAATATTAGATCTGATCTTTCTTATGCTGATATCGTTATGGTCTCATGCACATATTTGTGCATTACATTTAAATAAGCAATTCATAGAAAACATTATTTATTGTATTCATCATTCATCGTATGTGTTTGTGGCCTTTGATATCTGTAAATGTAGCTTATGCAGTGCTCGAAAAATGAAGAAAACTTCTAATCAGAGTAAAGCATCAAATCAATTAAACTTGAAGAATTTGAAGTGTGTGTTTTATCATCCTGTAGTGCTTAATTGACATTTGCCATAGAACACCATAAGTGGCAGATCCACCCTGGCACACTCTACTTTTTACAGATGAGAGCAGGTTTCACCTGAGCATGTGTGATGTGTCTGACCTAAATCCAGTAGAACACCTCTGGGACATATGTTTCAATCCATCCAACACTGCTAGGTTGAATCTCAGACTTTCCAGGAGCTCAGTGATGCCCTGATCCAGATCTGGGAGGGGTTCCCCCAGGACACTGTCCATCATCTCATTAGGAGCATGCATACAAGCAGGTGGATGCCATACAAACTACTGAGTACATTTTGAGTTGCTGCAATCAAATTTTGGCTAAATGGACTAGCCTACTGCAGAATATTTGTTTTGGGCTGTCTTTTATTTTTTACCCTCTGTAGAGTGATCATTTTAATTTCCATCAAACAATGTGCATCCTTTTGTTCCTAAGCATTACCCAATTTATATCAGGAAATTCCACATGACTTTTTCAATTGGGATCTGATGTTTTCAAAGTGTTCCTTTAATTTTTTGAGCAAACTATATTAAATTAATATAGTTAATTAATTAATTATTTAGTCTAACCTTTTCACACCGTCTTTCCTCTACCAGTTGTCATTTCTTCAGGTTTTGTAACTTAATTTCCCCATCAGAGAAAAATGTGTACAGTGCATATTTTATTATATTTTTTCATGGGACAACACTGAAGATATGACACTTTAATACAATGTAAAGTAGTCAGTATATAGCTGGTATAACAGTGTAAATTTGCTGTGCTCTCAAAATAACTCAACACACAACAATCTAATGTCTAAACAAGAGTGAGTACACCCCTACTGGAAATTGCCAAACTACTCCCAATTAGCCAATTTTCCTCCCTATTATCATGTGATTCATTAGTGTTACAAGATCTCAGGTGTAAATGGGGAGTAGGTGTGTTAAATATGGTGTCATTGCTCTCACACTCTGGTCACAAAATTTCAACATAGCACCTCATTGCAAATAATTTGGTCTGTTTGGCTGTTGTCCCAGAAGCCTCTTCTAAAGATGATGCACAAGAAATCCCACAGTTTGCTGAAGACAAGCAGAATATGGACATGGATTATTGGAACCACGTCCTGCGAGACCGAGATCAAGTTCTCTGATGCTAATGGTGTCAAGTGTGTGGTGACAACTTTGTGAGAAAAACAAAGATAAGTGTGTCTTGCCTACAGTCAAGCATGGTGGTGGGAATGTCATGGTTTGGGACTGCATGACTGCATGCAGACTGTGGGGAGCTACAGTTCATTGAGGAAACCATGAATGCCAACATGAAATGTGACATACTAAATTAGAGCTCCAGTGAACTCCATGACCAAAAAAGTTCAGATAGTGATGGAAAATAATAATGGCCACACAAAATATTGACACTTTTGTCACAATTTAGCCGTTTTGACTTAAGAGTGTACTCACTTTTGTTGGCAGTGGTTTGGACATTATTGACTTTGTGTTGCGTTATTTTGAGGGCACAGCAAATTTACCCTGTACAAGTTGTAGAATGACTACTTGTATCAAAGCGTTATCTTCATGTGTTGTTCCATGAACATGTATAATAAAATATTCACAAATATGCCAGGTATATATAAATAATTGTTGTATATATTATAAAAATTGCATAATCATTAGCTTTACGTTTTTGATTTGAGAATGCTGTTTGTTTTTTTTTAATCTGACCGTGAAATTTGTGACCTTTCTTGCTATAAGGGAGAAGATTGCCTCTGCCGGGTCTGCAGGGTGGGGAGGAAGTGCGCACATTGTGTGTGTGTGTGTGTGTGTGTCTGTGTGTGTATGGCGTGTTTGTGTGTGTAGCTGTATAGATGGTGTTTGTATGTCTTTTCCCACCGACTTCTAAATGTATCACTATTGTTCCTCTTGTTGTTTGACTGTCTTATACTCTCATCCTTAGCTCATATGCTGAATGTGTTTAATTGCAACAAAGTCTTGTGGGTTTTATATACTGTGCTATTACTCACATACTGTACTATCATTTAGATACTGTACGTTCAGGATTTTGATGATCCAGCTTTGTGTGTGTGTGTGTGTTTGCTTGTGTGTGTAGGGGTGGGGGGTTGTTGAGAGAAAATAGCACATTGACCTGAGGATGCTCAAATGAGATGACATAGTGCTCCCTCACTTCCTGTCATTTTAACCACCCCCTAATGTTGGGAGACAGAGTCCCACTGAGGGTCACAAATCAGCCATAAACACTGACTAACAGACCCTAACAATGCTAGAGTGTGGGAAACTAAATATGCAAGTATTTGGGCATGCAGGAGTAGCAGGTAGACATGATCTCTCATATAAACAGGAATTTTGGAAGTTAAACTGTTAGAAAGAAATAGACTGAAGACTTAAGTCAAAAGTGCTCATCACTCAGGTAGAACTCTAAGTTGCAACCTTTGTATCTTCAGGCAGAGGAACACAATTTTACTGTGAAGTCAAACCCATCTAATCTGCTATCTGAAACACTGACATTCTAGGACAACTATTGACTGGGAAGGTGTTGCTGTGCCAAATGGCTTTATAAACCTACCTTCACATTCCACTATTATTTTATTCAGTGGTTAAATAGGAGTTAATGGCACTGGAAAGAAAGAGGTGGTATAAACATGATGAATGACCCTCTGCTCACACCACAGTGGTGAAATTCTTCCTAATGTTTTGTTTTCAATCAATGGGATGACAATCAAGTGGGAGCTGGTGCCTGTTATACTTCAAGAACTGAGATATATCAGAGTCTGATCTTCACATAATGTTTGTAAAACTGTATTATTATTATTATTATTATTATTATTATTATTATGTACAGAATATTTCTGTTGATCAAGCTATACTAGCTGGACTAAGCTAACAAGCAAACCAAGATTACTCTAAGAATAAAGTGTGAACCAATCCAAAGGGTCACAATGGAACCCAGGGTTATAAGAATTAGTCTCTCTCACATTGGCCATTGATAATTTTCACAACCATGAGTGATTTGTAACGAGAAAGCCAATGGTCTTCAGAGAAAATTGGCAAACTGCTTCCTGTACGTTGCTAAGCATTACATGGACAAAGCTATTGGAAATAAATTTTTAAATAGACTCTTTAAGTCTGAAGAAAGGAAAACTGCATTGCAGAATAACACTCCTATGCCATTTGTAAAGCATGGTAGTGGAGGTATCATGGCTTCCTCTACCTGGTCCAGTATGGCTTTCCATCATATGAATTTTAAATGACACCAGCAAATTCTAAAGGAAAATGTTGGGACTTCAGTTAATTAACTGAATTACATGCAGCACGACAACAACCCTAAGCACAAAAGTTGTGGCTTAATAATAAAAAGGTTAATGTTTTATAACAGCCAATTCAAAATGCTGACCTTAATCCAATAGCAGTGGTGCGGTCAGAGCAATTAATGTATTCATTCATTAGCAGATCAAGGTCATGGGAAAGCCAGTATCTGGACGGTGACACTGGGCTCAAGGCAGGAACCACCCTAGACAGTCAAATTCCTCCAAGACCAAGTGCAAAATGAAAATTTTTAGTGACTAACTTTAAGCAAAGCTTGCCAATAGAGTTCTTATTTTGAAGTAAATTGACTGAATAATATGGCAATATTTAAAAGTGATACATTAGATAAAGTAATTATAAACTTAAAAAACTTCTTAAAGAGGAGTTAATAACACTAAGTTTTGACAATAATTAGTTTTTCTCATTTCAAGAGAATCAGATACAAGTAATTGTTTACTATGGCATCATTCTCTAATGTGTGATACAATTGCCTTTGCTATGTTTAGCTAATGTATTTAATACATGTAATGCTTTATAGCTGTCTACATGCAACTCTGTGTGGGAATTTTCAAGTAATGATCGTGGCATGACAATGTATGCATAATAGAATTCTCAGATCCTCCTTGGTTTGATGCAGATTTATACTAATTTTTCAGAGATTTAATTTAGTTGAATGTTACTATCATTAACCACAGCTAATAGATAGTACTTGATTGAAATATTATGAATTCATAAAAAAGTTTATGAACACATGGAATTAAATGGATTTCAACATTTAACACTTACAATTGATATAGTGTTAAATGGTACATACAAGCAATTGAGGGTTAAGGGACTTGTTTGACAGTCACCCTTGAGAAAGGATCTTAATTATATCCAAGTTATTAATAAACACAACCTGCTTAAACAAATAACATGTCGCATGTTAAACAATCGCATGTTTCTTGTCTTTCCTGTCATTTACAGTCAAGGCTGGAAAAATCACAAACCTTTTATTACAGACCTTATAAGATTCTATAGTTGCACAGACAAGGATGAAAAATAATTTAAGGTATTTATTGCACCCTTCTTGAAGATGATGCAACAGGCTTTCAGTTGTGTTTAAATCTTTGACTTGGCAATTTAAACCTTTTTGTGTATTTATTATTTCATTTCTTGTTGCATCATCCAAGTGTTAAGCTGCAGATGATGACTTTTTATGCTGACATTCTCCGATAAAGCTGCTTGATACAATTTTAATTAATAGTAAGTACAAAACATGATGCTGCACTGATCTTGCTTTACAGATAAATTTAAGTTTGGAGGTGGTGTGCAGTGATTTTTTTTCCTTCCAAACAGTGCTTCGTTTGTCTTCCCATAGAAGCAGTGTGAAAGTAGACTTTTGCTAACCTATAATATGCATGTACATGTACTATAAATATTTTCATTTTGCAGTTATTATCTTAGTACATTAACTTAATTATTGTAAAGTGTTCATATGTTTAACAAATTGACATACAATTATGCTACTGTCTAAATGTATTGTGTAACAGAGTTCTTTTTTTGTTTTGTTTTTTAAATTGATGAACATAATGTTTTAAAATGGTTTCCAAAATAATTCACCTTTATTGAATTATGTTGCAGTATTCTTTAGCACAAGGGTTCACATACCCTTTCTAACCTATTAGTTGGGTCATATCCAAGCTTGCATCCTGTCTGTGACCTTAAATTCTTGCATGCCATGTACGTAACTGGTAACTTACACATTTAGTCACAAATTCATCAAGGGGAATGCAAACAAATGTTTAAAAATGAGATAGCCACTTATTATGGGTGTGTTATTAATTAAATATGTGCTAAACATTGCAGAAATCATATATTTTGGGGATTATTTGACAAGCATATCACACTGAACATTGAACAAAGAACTCAGTTTTATCTCAGTTTACTTATTGCACTATGTGGTTAACATTTGCATGGGATTGTCAGTACTCTATTGAATCATATGTAAACATCGTGTGTGGGATGTGTGTGTGAAGTCATCACTAACCTTTGCATAATCTTGGCTACCATGATTGACACGAGCAGATGGTAGTGATCACCTGTGATCAGTAATCCAATGTGTGTAGAAGATGTGGGTGTTGGCCAGATGGATTGTGTGGGGAGCCTGCTGAGCACCCATGCATCATCCATTAATACTCATCATTCTAAAAATGTTTGCATATGCTGGGTATGCTAATGACTCTCCGGTGAAGTGCAACAGAGGCAATACTTGAGCACCTTTTTATGCTGATCGTATGCTTACATAATCATCTCTCTTTGCATATGAAAGTGCCTATTTCCTCCTAATTAACTGAATTGAGCAAAAGAAAAGCCTCTTAATTTAGTAAGCTCCATCAGGTTGAACATGTGTAGATGGGAGTGTTTATGTGTATGTGTAGATAGTGTTATCTTTAGTTGTGGGAATGCCAGGGTGAGAAAATTCCCCAGGAAAGACTCCATGGCAGGGGAGCAAGAGTGAAGGGGGTCAAATAGAGGCTGAATTCAGGTATGGAATGGGGGACATAGACCAGCTGTTGTCACTCCTCTATTTTAACACCCTCCCACCAGAAGTCCCCAATGAACAACACCAGTGACCTGTATTCTTGTTGTGATAGCCCTGTTCTTCAAACATTTGGTGCATCACAGGCACACCATGAAGTAGACATGGGTGAATCAGCCATAAAGTACTTAATTAAATCATATCCAAGCAATAATCAAGAAATAGTGACAAAGAATGAATTTATAACAACCAAATTACCAAATTAAATAAAGCTGTATAGTAGTTTTTTGTTTCACACAAACTAATAAATGTACCACAAGCCATTTCTAAAAGTGCTTTACGGGGTTTATGACCATGATGGTTTCACATTGTGTATTTTTATTGTAGCATAAATGACACAGTTAGTTACTTCCTGCATTTCAATCTGCAATCAAAAACTCACATATAACACATTGTTAAGCTAATAACCACTTAATAAAGTTCATATGTTTATATTACAGCAAATGCAGAAGATTGTGGAAAGGACATTTTTGAGAATAAAAGTAATCTTATATTTGGTTCGTTAAGTCTGGACAAGTAATAAGAAGGCAGTCCCCATGCCTCAAGCTGCCTCTACAACTGCTCAGCTTAAAAGTTGCATGGACAAAGATGCCTGCTAAATGTTCTAAATGTCAAGGATATAAATACCTACTTTCTGAAATGCACTGCACATACACTGCTGTTGGATGTTAAATCCACCAAATAATATACACAGTAATATGCAAAAGTCTTGATCCACCATTAGATTAATTGTATCAGCAATGATTATAATGAGAACAAACAAGGATTGGACCCACAAATTTGTGGATTTGTCACTTCATAATACACTTTTCCGCCGATCTTTATATTGGTCTTTGTGAGCGTTACCATATATTAGTCTTGGCTGCTATCCTTCAAAAAAGACCCTTCCTGATCAAGCCTTATGACTTTAGAATGGCCAACTTGGCACCTTGATGAATCTGGCAGATGTACTTACCACAAATGTACAGAAGTCGTGTTTCAAATTTTATGTTTCTCAGTTGTTGTTGGTTTTTGCATGTCTTGCATACTACCATCTAGTATGATAATTTAAAATAGCACATGGCAGATGAAAGCATACAATTCACTATATAGTGTGCAGTTTAAGAAACAGCCAATGGCTTATCATAACACTCCTGTTGTGTTTGAATCATGTTCCCAGTAAAATTCAGCACATTAATTAATTCATTTTCCACTTGTTCCTAGTCAGGGTGGGAAATCTAATGCCTGGCTGGCAGGAACCACCATCGTAAGGCACACACTAATTCATACATTCATGAGTTAAATGCAGTTTGGAAAAAAACAAAGTACCCAGATGAAACCCATGCAGATATGGGGAGGACATGCACACTCCACACAGGCAGAGCTCAGGGTCAGGATCGAACTGGGAATTACAGAACTGAGAGATGGCATCACTGCACCACTATACCACCCTGAGCGCCTTCCCTTTCATAATCCCATATTCATAAAATTCATGATAACTTTCAGCAAATAGTTTTAAAATCTGATATATATCATGATGTATTTTATATGTGTATAAGATATTTATCAGATAATAGAATCCATATTTAGTATTCTGTAAAATACCATACTGGCCAAAACTGATCAGGCCACAATAGGAAGCTTACTTTGTCAATTTATGATTAATTTGTAAACTAAAGTACATTTTAGTTATAGTTATAATGTATTGTTAATTAAACATTAAAACACTAAAAATAAAAAGCAAACCTAAAATTCTATCTGCTCTTACTGAAAGCAATTATCCTTTAGTATAAAACATGCATACATATTGCAAAGCACATTCTGCCTTTGTCTACGTATATCATTTCTGCTGTCTGATCTATAAACAGGTTTGGAACGATGCCCATCATGTCTGGCTGCTGGTCAAGGTGAGTGAGGATTACACACACAAACACACACACAAAAACGTTTCTATCATTGTGAGGATTTACCATTTACATAATGTTACTGTGTCTATGTAATGCTACACCTAATCCAAACTTTAACCTTAGTGCCCTTCTTGATTGATTGGGTTTTTCAAAGGCAAGTATAAAGAAAAAATAAATTTTCCTAAACAGGACCAGCAAATGCCCTTACAAGGTAAAATATGTAAAATCTTTCTGTTCGTGGTGGGACATTTGATACTCACAATGATATAAAAACTTAACGCACACATATACACAGAGAACAGCTTCATTATAATTCCTGTTGAAAGCATCACTATAGTTTTAGGTAGTTACTCTCTCTTTCTCTTTCTGCCCCCCCCCCCCTTTTTTTCTCTGGGGCCTTTATCTCCGGACATGAGTGTGTTTATAAATCCTATAGTGTTTAGGCAAGAGGTTAGAAGGCGACCTTAAACACAGTGTTTGGGTGAGCTCTAAGCGGTTCCATGTCAATATAGTATCAAAAAGTGACCCTCTTCCATGTTTGCATTACAATGCAAGTGTCACACATGCTATTCACTCTTATGGAGCCCTTACTCACATTCAGTGATGCTTCAAAGTTTAAAAATATCTATATATATTTATGTATGCATATATAAGTCAAGAGAGCTCTGTTAAACAAATGAGAGAAAAATACACTCCCTCAAGAAAAAAATACCTAATTACATTTAAATAAGCAAATACTTAAAAGTATTATGTATTAAGTAGTATTATTGTTTAAATATTTGTTAATATTAATATTTTAGCTGTCCAACAATTATATAAAGCTAACTCATGCGTTAAGCCACTCCTCATTTAAGTCCAAATCTGTGTCCTATGGTTGTGGAAAAGATGTTTCTGTGGTTCAGAAGGATCACACTACTGGCTTGCTTAAAGCAAAGAAAACAACTTGAAATTACTTAAAAACTGGCCAAAACACTATTCAAATCTGGAAGGATTGCGATGAACCATCAACTTTTCACTGAAGAAATGTGGTCAGAAAAAGAATGTTGATTAGCCCTGGTCATTTAAACTCTTGGTGAAAACAAATCACAAGAAATTGACAGTGGGAATTAAAGCTATGATTAACAATGAGAGTAAGGGCATTTTCACATGCAAAAAATGCAACAAGAACTAACCGGACAGGGACTTGACAGCTCTCTGTCCATAAGAAAAACACTTGTTAGTGACTCTAATCAGAAAACAAACAATGGAAAGTGGTGATCTGGAATCTGTATTTACTCTATTCCAGAGCAATCAGTGCATAAAGTGATGTGCCCATCATGCATATTGCCAAACGTACAAGCCTCTGGAGGGAGTATTATGATCTAGGGTTGCTTTTATTTGGTCAGGCCTAGGCTCTGTGAGATAATGAGTCAATAATATGATGTCAGCTGAGTGGATGAATATTTTTTTCTTTTCTGATGGCACATTCATATTCCAGGAGGACAATGCTAAGATTAATTGGAACCAAATGTGAAAGGCAAAGTGGTTTTGAGAGCATTTTGAATCATTTTCATTCATGAAGTGGCTACCACAAAGTCCAGACCATAATCCAATTAAAATTATTTGGCATGTGCTGGTTAAGACTTATTCTGTCATGGTTGGCAGAAACAGGAGATACTTTATTACATAAATTAGGCTGAGGCAAAAAGAGTTGAGCAGGTTTCAGTGTCAAAACAGGCCAGAGGCTGAGAGATCATATATCAAAACAAGAGTATCCAACTCACAATATAGTCTAGAAAACAAATCATAGCTCTTGTATTAGGCAAATGACCAGAGTGAAGTAAAACCACTCAGAATCAAACTTTACAAACCAGTAAGTAAGATAATGGCACGGGTGGGGGGATGTGTCAAAACGAGAGAGTGAATAACATGAAGGGAGTTAAGAGCGCTTAAAAGTGTAGTTTATGTGTGATTTGGTTGTGGCTGGTTTGTTGACAGTACTGATCTCAGCCAAAAATTAATGCAGTTAATCTGAAGGTGAAATTAGAATCAGGTGTTTCAATCAAAAAGCTGACAATCAGGTGTGAGTGGGGCTGTTGTATTGATAGAACAGAATAGAAGAATGTAACAGCATCTTTATTGTCGTTATACACAAGTACAGTGAAATTTCACATTGCATCTCTCAAATAGAGTGTTATAACAGTTAAGAAAAAAAACAGTAATATCAGTGTACTTTAAAAGTGACATTGTGCAACAACAATAAAACAAGGATCTTTCTAACACATTTCTGAGGAAACTTCTGAGAACTTCAGAAAAATCAATCAAAGCTCATCAGATGAGAGTTTCCCTCCTCAGGAATTGTTGAACAGAAAATCTGTAATAGACATGAAGACGTAATAATCAGTGACAACCCATGGCAAATTCTAAGCAACTCTCTCATATTGGCTCATGTTAACATTCATGAGTTCACTATCAGGAGTGCATTAAACAACAGTGGTGTGAATGGGAAGGTTGCAAGGAGAAACCAATTGCTCTACAAGACAAACATTGCTGTCCTTCTGCAGTCTGCAGTACGATCATATGGACAAGCCAGAAAACCTTTGGAAAATAATGTTGTGGACAAAGGGGGTTTTTTAATGAATAAATACAGTATATTGCTACTCATCGTGTTTTAAAGAGGTGTGTGTACTTCATCACTTCAAACAGTACTGTAACTTTTAGCAGCAAGAAAATGGAACTATGCATTTACCATTGGCCACCAGCCCCACACCAAAGGTCCCAGTTCCAATTCCAAAAGATGGTTTGGCACCACATGGGTGTGGTAAGCAGTGATACCCACTGTTGTGACTTTATGGAGCACCATGCACATTCTATAATAACACTATTTCATTCCTCAGCCTGCACAAACATTTATTTCTCAAAAAAATATACCAGGGTGCAATAGTGGCACAGCAGCTAGAGTTGGTGTTGTTCAGTTAAAATTACATGATTTCTGGTTCTTGCCAGCATGTTCTTTTATGTATGTGTGGATTCCCCCTGAATGGACTCAAATCACTACCTAATGTGAGTTGAGGCTTTAAGCTGAGGGTAAATCACTGGGTGTTTGATGCCCTTTAATATACAGGCACCATGTCCAGGATGTGTTCCTTTCATATGGGATAAAACTCACCTTGGTACACTGCATAGTTTGTACTAAAAGTTAAATACTAACTGAACAAATAAATTCAAAACATATCAGCAGAAATACATTTTCAATGATAAAAGATGAATAAATGTAAATACAATTTCATCAGTATCTAGTTTACATTTACATAACTTGGCAAACACTGTTATCCAAAGTAATTTACAACTGAGCTGAATAGCCTTGCTCTAGAACCTACTGTAGCAGCTGGGACTTCCTCTCACAGCATTTTAACCCTCTGCTGTCTACTACTTTCAAATGTAATAATTTGATAGTCTAACTAAAATATTTTTTGCATATGTCTCTGTTAACATGTAACTTTTCTGGTGAGGGTTGCAATAGCAACAGTCTGAGAAAGTCAGTCCACAGTCACTCCTGTGGGATCCCCATGCCAACTGTGAGATATTATCCGTCAACCGGGTCCTGGATCTGTCTTGGGGTTTCCATCCACAGGGATTGCCTGAAGCACTCCAGCGGAAACTGACAAGGGAGCATGCTAGCCAGATGACCAAACCAACTTAACTGGTTCCTCTTGATCCAAGGGAGCAAAAGCCCTGCTGGGAGATTTCAATGGGATGAAAAATGCTTCACCCTGCCTAATTTATGCTACTTGTACCCACAGCTTTAACTCTAGTAACTCTTTTGGTTACTGAAAAGATAATAATCATATATGAAGGCAGGAATGTAGACTGGGTGGTGAAAGATATAGGGTTAGCCTACTAACTTTTTTCCTATAAGCCTCTTTCAGGTTTTGTTAAATGCTTTCAGACCAACAAATCTCATAACAAATCATAAATATGCTGTGTCCACACAGATCTGGCATCCAGTATACAGTATACTACAGAATTTTCAGTGGTGCTGCATACATCTCTGTGGATGCACATTTTGTTTCCTTTTTTCTTTATGGGAATCAAAACGATATTGTTTTTGTTTTCGTGTGGACAGGGCCTAAACCACTTTATACAGGAATACATGTTATTTTGCATATACATAATACACAAGATAACTCATTTACCCTCAATTACCAATTCTCATAATTAATTAAGTGATACAGCCATCACAGTTTTAGTGCATCTACAAAACAAAATTCAGTTTTCTTCTTCTATCTAAATTCCAATGAGCTCAGTCTGTAATATTCTGCTCAAGCATGATTGCAATTGAGATCTTAAAGCAAGATTTAACACAATGTGATTAGCCCAGGATTCTTAGTGAATCCTTATCAGCTCTTGTCCACCTGCCTCAGGCCTTGATGGACAACAGGCTTTAAGAGATGTGTTACTTCAAATATACTAAAGAAGACAGCAGCAAAACGAATTGTTTCCTAACTCACTTCAGCAAGACATAATATTGCACTGTTACATTATGAAAAGATGGTACATTTCTTATAGTACCTTGTTCTGTACTTGGGTCATGTGCCGTTGTGCTAACACGAGGCAGTGTCTGCTAAGGAGAATACAAATCACTTCTATAGGTCACTGCGCAACTGCTATAAATGTAAATGTAGCATATACAGTGAAAATCTTAAATAATCTATAGTATTTATACACTATTTTAGCCGTAGAACTTGCGTTTGGGTGGCATAGTAGCGCTTGACTGAATTCAGTCTATAATGAAACTTTCAATGTTGAATAATCAAGCATCATGCTGAAGTAATCGAACACGCTATACATCACTCTCATATCACGCATGCTCTGTCCTTACCGAGCTTACAGCACGTCATATCCTACACATTGAGTAGATACAACAACTATTTACTGTAAATCGTAATATTTTGTGATTTATAACATTCCTTTGTTAGAGTAAATATTTTAATATATTTTTATAAATTTTGTGATTTTTTAAAATGTAAAAGTTAGACAAAAACCTGCAAAACAGCGCAAATCCACGATACATCTTTTCCATTAATATTTTTTTACATGCACTGAGTCCGCGAAAGGTGAACCGCAAAGTGGTGAGGGAACACTGTATCCAATAATTATTACATTTATATTAGTCAGAGACTCTGGAAGTATATGTACAAAGTTCTCAACATTGATACATTAAATACTGTGTCTTAATTGTAATAGATTGTAATAGCTGTATGGAGTTTTGACAGTGCAACATAACACAATGTCAGTATGTTTCTCTTTGGTGATTCTCTACTTAGGGACAGAACAATTATTATGTCATTTTAAGCAAGTGATGTTAAGTTTTGTTTTTCCTTATTTGCATATTCCATACTGCTCCAAGTTTTTTTCTGATCTGCGGTTGTAGAACACAGCACCACCTGAGTAAGTATATTAATTTATAAGTAATAAATTAAATTTTTTTTCTCTTTTAATAAGACATTTACATAAGCCATTGAAATCTCTTACAGTAACTCAACTATTTTCCATCAAGTTATGCAAAACATTAAAGGCTGTATTTGACTGCATTTGTGTCCTACGTTGAAATGAATGATATCCATAAAGCTAGGCGGCATCTGGTATCTACTCAAGGACCAGCCTTGATAGCTTTAATGTGTATTTTTCCACACTTTGTCAGGACATGAGAATAATGGTACACTGTTAATTACCATCTAGTAAAAAACTCTCTTTCTCTCTCTCTCTCTCTCTCTCTCTCTCTCTCTCTCTTTTCTAGCATTTCTGTATTAGCTATTTTAAGAGAAAGAAGTTAAGGCAGACTCTGCTGTCCTTTTTCACCTCTAGTCCAGGCCCATGAGGATGTCACTTAATCAGAGTGATATCAGCCTCTGTCACCCTGTGCTACCCCTAACTCCCAGACTATCAGTCTTCTATCAAACAAGATTAACAAGGACTCCACATACAGATTCATCCAATCCTACACACATTCACCTAAACTAATATGCATTCTGGGAACACAATTTGCATACTAATGCCACAATAGCCATCACTGATTCTGAATATACAGTAGTGCTTACAATTTTGCGATTGACCTAGAATTTTCTGTATTTCTTCAGATATCCCTACAAACAATAGTGCATCCACGCACCTATGATTGTCACCTCACTAACTGAAAACAACTTACTATAATGTATCCTTCTAATTAATGACTAATCCTAGAGTTTCACATGAAATTCATGGATATGTAATCTTGGATACATTTTCTCAATAAACAACCACATGTAATACATTTTGTATTCATTGTATTCATTTGGTTCTTGTTATTTTTAGGGCTTGTTTGGAAGTGTGATGATGCTTTACATCATATATATGTAGAAAATCTAAAGGATTTACAATCTTTCTGGCACAACTGTATTTGAAGGAAGCACACATGGTTGGATGAATATTCATGATCTGGCACACACAGATTGAAGCATTTTTAGCTTGTGATAGTCTGATTGTCAGTTAGATGGACGACGAGAGAAACAAAAGGCTATTTAAGAACATCTTAGATGCACATGAAAAGGAGAGTGGAGCCTTAGAGTTTAGTGTCACACCGTGCAGTAGACAGATTGGGTGATGGATATAAGTTATCAATCACAGCTTACAGTGAGACAGGGCATCATTCAGGGATTTTAAAGGCGTGTGTGTGTGTGTGTGTGTGTGTGTGTGTGTGTGTGTGTGTGTGTGTGTGTGTGTGTGTGTGTGTGTGTG